>CAUYQU010070740.1:0-54215 GCA_963574635.1 Cheracebus regulus | reverse complement strand
TAATCCCAGCACTTTGGGAGGCTGAGGTGGGCAGATCACTTGAGGTCAGGAGTTCAAGACCAGCCTGGCCAATATGGTGAAATCCCGTTTCTACTAAAAATACAAAAATTAGCCAGGTGTGGTGGTATACACCTGTAATCCCAGCTGCTTGGGAGGCTGAGGCAGGTGAATCACTTGAACCCGGAAGGTGGAGGTTGTAGTGAGTTGAGATTGCGCTACTACAGTCTGGCCTGGGCGACAGAGCAAGATTTTGTCTCAAAAACAAAACAAAACAAAACAAAAAAACAAAACCCAAAAAACCAAATGGTACAAAAAGAAAATGACAGATCAACATTCCTCATGAACATAAATGTAAAGATCTTTAACAAAACAGCAAATTGATTCCAGCAAAAAATCAAAAGAATAATGCACCAGGCCCAAATTGGATTATTTAAATCGGGAATTCAAGATTGGTTCAGTATTTTAAAAAATCAATTAATGTAATCTACCATATTAATAGTCTAAAAAAAAAAAACCCACATGATCAGATCAACATATGGAGAAATAACATGACTAAATTCAAACATTCATGGTAAAAATTCTCAGCAAAACAGGAATAGGAGGGAACTTCCTCAACATGATAAAGTGTATCTTAAAAAACCTACAGCTAATACCATACTTAATGATAAAAGACCAAATGTTTTCCCTTTAAGGTCAGTAAAAAGGTACGGATGTCCACTCTCACCACTCCTATCCAACATAGTACTGAAAGGCCTAATCAGTGCAAAAAAGCAAGAACAAGAAATAAAAGTCATACAGAATGGAAAGGAAGAAATACAACTGTCTCTATTTGCTGACGACATGACTGTCCATGTAGAAAATCTTGGGGAATCTACAAGAAATCTAGAATAAGCAAGTTTAACAAAGTCACAGAATATAAAGTTAACATAAAAAAATATATTTCTGGGGCCAGCACAGTGGCTCATGTCTATAATCCCAGTACTTTGGGAGGCCAAGGCAGGGGGATCACGAGGTCAGGAGATTGGGACCATCCTGGCTAACATGGTGAAACCCCATTTCTACTAAAATACAAAAAAAAAAACCACTTTGGGAGGCCAAAGAGGGCGAATCACCTGAGGTCAGAAACTCGAGACCAGCCTGGCTAACATGGTGAAACCCTGTCTCTACTAAAAATACAACAATTAGCCGGGTGTGGTGGCGGTACCTGTAATTTCAGCTACTTGGGAGGCTCAGGTATGAGAACTTTGGGAGATTGAAGTTGCAGTGACCTGAGACTGCAGGACTGCACTTCAGCCTGGGCGACAAGAGCAAAACTCCATCTCAAAAAAAAAAATACACAAAAAATATTTCTATATACTATTAATGTAAGACTGGAAATGATTAAATTTACAGATGTATAGAATAAATTTCAGTGAACTAGCTACAAATCAGATTCCCTCTAACTTTGAAACATAGCTAGTTTAAAAGACATAGGTCTTTCTACTTCATTGACTAATTACCTAGTTTACAGATTACCTGGAAAAAAGTTGTTGTCCCCTTAACTTGGTATAACTATTCTGCCACAAGGGACCCTTCCTTCTTAGAGACAGTGCCAACAGTGCCATTTAAGACTCTGGGCCGTCTGCTCTCTTTCACTTACTGCTGTGAACTCTCCTTAGGGGAACGTCGGGCTCTTCTTCCTCAAGCAGCTCGGCACTTTGTAGGAGAGCATGGATCTCTGGATGCAGATCCTCCATACTAGCTTCTCCTGAGGCCAGTGCTCTGCAGTGCAACACCAAGGTGACATCTCGATTATAAAAATGAAAATACTGGCATACTCTACTTGCTTCATGCACACAACCATCATCCAGTAGGCGCCCAATCAAAAAGTTTAGTGACTCCTGCTCTTTCCAATCCAGTCTATTTTCACATGTCTCTTTGGATGGAAGGCCATTAAGTTCTAAGTATTTTGATGTGTTCAGAGCAGCCAACTTGGAGAAGGAAAACTCACTGGCTAAACTATCAAAGGAAAGTTCACCACTAGTTGAGATCTGTAGAGAAAAC
This sequence comes from Cheracebus regulus, assembly GCA_963574635.1. Lineage (NCBI taxonomy): Eukaryota > Metazoa > Chordata > Mammalia > Primates > Pitheciidae > Cheracebus > Cheracebus regulus. Next base: position 52,172 of record CAUYQU010070740.1, on the reverse strand, counting down.
CTGGGCTCTGTTTCTTCCTGATTTCTTCCAAGTGTATGCTGGGTGATGCGGCAGAGCCAGATCTGCTTCTCCAACTCCTCCAGCTTGTCCAGAGGCACCGGGTCCTCCTGGGCAAGCCAGTGCCCTGCCAGGGTGAGCAGCAGATGGCGCTCCTCAATGCTGCTCCATCCAGTTGGGTGCTCACACGCCACATGGGCCTGAGCTGAGAAAAAGGAAGAAGCTGCTTTGCTTGAAATTGAATTTTTCTGAAAATTCTCATGGCATTTTTTCCAGAAGTCAATTCTTGCTTGTTTTAGTGACCACTGTTCAATGTGTTTTAGGGTCTGCATTTCCTGTGTTATCTGTGAAATTTAAGAAAGCAGATTTTAGCCTTTCTTGGAAAAAGTATCATAAATGCTAATGTTCCCTAAGTATATCATCATTGCCTTTTTTTTTTTTTTTTGAGACAAGGTCTGAGTCTATCACCCACGCTGGAGAGCAGTGGTGCAATCCTAGCACATTGCAGCCTCAGCCTCCTGGACCCAAGATCCTCCCCCCTCCCCCTTCAGCCTCCCAGGGAGCTGGGACCACAGGTGTGTGTCATCATACCTGGCTAATTTTTAATTTTTTGTAGAGACAGGGTCTCCCTATGTTGCCCAGGCTGGTCTTGAACTCCAGAGCTCAAGCAATCCTCCTGCCTCAGCCTCCCAAAGTGCTGGAATTAGAGGCATGAGCCACTGCACCTGGCTTTATCATATTTGTTAAAACCAAATCAAATCAGAGAATAGAGATTTGGCTACAGATGACCCTGGATATTTTATCTGGAAAGTTATGGTATGAAAAACAATTCTTGATTCATCCCACTGGATGGGGTTTAAGTGGAAGCCCCCTTATATTGAATTCTATTCAAAGGAAAATAGTTGTAGCATATCTTGCAAACATTATATTTGCAGCACACATTTCTCAACAGGAATTGTAGGCTCATCCATTTCTGAAAGTAATGTGCGTGTCAAAAGTAAAAAAAGTCTAATCTCCTATAAATTATATATCTCATCTGATTTACTGTTTAATGCTGATTTTAAAAGCTAAGATTTTAAATAACTTAAAAGACCAATGATACCTCTTCAATAACCAAGTTGTCCACAGGTAACTCAGCTAATTCTGCTACCCTCCTGGCCAAAGCAAATTGCCCATCTGTCTGTAGTCTTTCCAAAATAGATCTACATTCATGCTGAAAATTCTCAATGCTGTAGCTGGTAATAATTATAAGATTAATGGCTATGGATGTATCCTTCAAAATTTGGCAAAGGACACACAGCTTTTTCACATCTGGACCTGTGCCAAAGAGGAGAGAATATAAACATTTAGTCAAGAAAATGCCACTAGAGCATTTCAACAGTAATACATATCGGGGGAAAATATACATGTTTAACATAGTAAGTAGTTAGGAAAACCAAAAAGCTACTTTTCTTTTTTTTTGAGATGGAGTACTCTGTCGCCCAGGCTGGAATGCAGTGGCGTGATCTGGGCTCACTGCAGCCTCCACCTTCTGGGTTCAAGGGATCCTCCTGCCTCAGCCTCCCAAATAACTAGGACGACAGGCTTGTACCACCACACCTGGCTAATTTTTGTACTTTTAATATAGATGGGGTTTCACCAAATTGTCCATGCTGGTCTCAAACTCCTGACCTCAGGTGATCCACCCACCTCAGCCTCCCAAAGTACTGGGATTACAGGCATGAGCCACCATGCCCAACCAAAAAAAAAGCTATTTTTCTACTCTAGTTGACTAGCAGAGGAAACCATAAGGTAGCTCCACTATACCAAAGACACCAAAAAACTGGCCCAGCAAAACTGTTAGTGGTAAACTCTGGCTGAATTTGCTTGTCGTACAGTAAGAACGGTTAGAGATTAATAGCTGGGCATGGTGGCTCACGCTTGCAATCCCAGCACTTTGGGAGACCAAGGCGGGTGGATCACTTGAGGTCAGGAGTTTGAGACCAGCCTGGCCAACATGGCCAACCATCTCTACTAAAAATACAAAAATTAGCCTGGAATGGTGGCACACGCCTGTAATCCCAGCTACATGGAGGCTGAGGCAGAAGAATCAGTGAACTAAGACGGTGCCACTGTACTCCAGCCTGGGCAACAGAGTAAGACTCTGTCTTAAAAAAAAAAAAAAAAAAAACCTGGCAGAGATTAGCACATGAACTCAATCTACACATCTGGCTTTAAATAGCAGAGGTTGGTGGTGTTCAATGTAGTAGAAACACAGTAACCTTGGGAAGATTTTAGTCATTCAGGCTAGTCTCCATCTCTCTCCAGATTCATCTACTCTTGATCAAATTTATCTGATTTAGTGGTCATTTGTTCATTCAATGCAGGCATCATGTGGATCAAGACAAAGCACTTATAGGATAGTCAAATCTCCAGCTGGTCAATAGCCTAGGCTCTAATGTGGCATACAGTATTCAGAACAAAGCATCACTTGCACCTCCAAAATTTATCTACTTAACCCAGGGAGACCTAACTGAGCTCTTCCTGATGTCTCTGGGAAATTATTAGTAACACTAAGAATTCTTGGCCAGGCGCAGTGGCTCATGCCTATAACCCCAGCACTTTGGGAGGCCAAGGCAGGAGGAATCACTTGAGGCCAGGAGTTCAAGACCAGTCTGTGCAACGTGGTAAGATCTTTCTTTGTCTCTATCAAAAAAAAAAAGAAAAAGAATTCTCTGCCAACAACTCATGTGGCTGGGTTTGCTCCTCTTCCCAGTCTAAGTAGTCTCTGAAATTTTAAAAAATCAATTGTAGATATCTGAAACAGGGTTTGTGATCCTGGGCAATGTTAAGGTTACTTGCCAGAGAGAAAAAGATACTGACAGGGTAATGTAGAAGCCAACCAGGAGGAAATGTGGCTATTTGATAACTGCTTAGAATGCGATGATTGGTTGTATTATGTTTTATGCTGTTGTATTATTTATTGACTATTTTAACCAGAATTTTAAGTTCTCTGTAACTTCTTCACACCCAGTTGTAGACTGTAAGTTAATATTACGTGCATTTTAATTTCCTAACTACCCCCTGAAGTATTTTCAAGATTAAAAAACCTAACTTCTTAATAGCAACTTAATTTTAAGTATTGTCTTACCATCAGAGAAGAGATGCTCTCTTTCAACAAACAGCTGTAGAAGCTTCCCCAGCTCATACTGGGTCTTACACTGCTGTAGCATAAGCTTCAAAAGGAAACATACCTGATCCTCCAGCCACATGGCAGGGATGACAGGGTGGACCTTTGTGGCTGCTGTGTTAAGCTATGAAAGAAAAAGAGAGGCTTAGGGAAAGCAGTTTCATGAGAATAGCAAATCAAAACCTCCAAATCTGGGAAACTCTAAGAAAGCTAAAATTCCCTCAAAAGCTATCTCCTGTCACAAAGGGAGGCACTTACTCAGGTCCTTTCCAAATGGCAGGAACTGGTAATGGGGCTCAGAGGACTGGCAAAAACAAGCCCTTCTCAGCAGCTCTACACAGTGTCTCTTCGTTCAAAGTTCTGGTGTAGAACTGAGTGTGTGAAAAAGATGGGCAAGAGTCCTTAAGACTGAATACTATCATTAAGGTAAAATATTCCCACTTAGTGATTGTCAAATTAATGCTCCTTTGAGTTGCTGTAAAATTAACCAGATGTTTCACTTAGCAGCTTTTTTTGGGGACAGAGTCTTGCTCTGTCATCCAGGCTGGAGTGCAGTGGCACCGCACCGTCTCCACTCACTGCAACCTCCACCTCCCAGGTTCAAGAGATTCTCCTGCCTCAGTCTTCTGAGTAGCTGGGATTATAGGTGCCCACTGGTACGCCCAGCTAATATTTGTATTTTTAGTAGAGAAGGGGTTTCACTATTGGCCAGGCTGGTCTTGAACTCCTGGACCTCGTGATCTGCCTGCCTCAACCTCCCCAAGTGCTGGGATTACAGGCGTGAGCCACCATGCCCAGCCAGCAGCTTCTTAAAGGAGGGATGTAGGCCTGCCCCTGAATCCTGAATCCAGAAGATTTTAAATTCACATAAAAACTGCTTAGAAAGACTTGCCTAACATAACGTGTATACCTTTGTAACAAACCTGCACGTTCTACACGTGTACCCCGGAACTGGAAAAAAAAAAAAAAAGACTTGCCTAATATTACTTAGCTAATTCTGCTACTTTGCTTTTAGTTTATTCTTGTTAGAGAAGGGTCTCACTTAAGAAGCCTGGATTTATATTATTTCAACTGCATTCTAAAAATATTAATACGAAGATGAATTCAAGTGGCAGGTTGCATTTCTACAAGTAGGTATGGCAAAAATATCTTTTAGGATGCTGCAGGAAAAGGCCGATTTCAGAGGAGTGGTGCTTTCTTACCTGCTGCTGCTGCTTTTTTTCTTTTCTTTCCTTTGTGTTGGTGGAGAACAGGGTCTCACTATGTTCTGTTGCCCAGGCTGGTCAAATTCCTGGCCTCATGCCATCCTCCCACCTCTGCCTCCCTAAGTGCTGGGGTTACAGGTATGACAACCGCACCCCACAGATGCTTCTTTTGTGACTTCATTCTTGATTTTTCTTTGGCTCTTGCTTTGTATTATTTTTGGAAGACTAACATTTCATTCTCAGTCACTACAGTCTCGTAGTTCACTCTAGACTTCATGCAACATAATCACAAAAATTACTGGGCCTTTGGTGGAACAGAAACTTAACTGCCTGGTTTCAAAAAAATGTGTATGTTAATAGGCACCAAATTCAGTACCTCTGTGCCTAGTACTGTGTTAGGCCCTAGTCTTGGCTAGATACTTCCTGTATACTTCTGGACATACTATAAAAGTCACTCTGAAGGTAAGTTTAATATGCACAGGCTTTGTGGCTGTGATGTAGGTTTTAGAAGACAATATCCCCTTCAATGGAATTCTCAAGACTGCCAAGATCTTAAAAAAAGGAATGGTTTATAAAATCTTATGTCACATTACTGTTATCTTCTTATCCCTACTTGGAACGAATTTCCTTCTCTACTCTCTTTTGGATTCCGAGGTCAGGAGTTCAAGACTAACCTGGCCAACATGGCAAAACCCCATCTCCACTAAGAATGCAAAAATTAGCCGGGTGTGGTGGCATGTGCCTGTAGTTCCAGCTGCCTTCCTACGCCCTATGTGGTCCTCCCTGTCCATTTCTAATTCTCCTCTCAAATTCCAACAGGACTTACCTACTGGTAAGTAAAAAGAAGATAATCTGCTTTTGCGGCCTCTCCCTTAATGCAAAGTGTTTAAGGGAATTACTATGAGAAAGAACATTGGTAGTCAGCTCATTAAATTAGCTACTATTCCTGCTTAGACACTATTCCTGAATGTTTCCTATAACCACTGTGACTGGATTTTGATGTTTAGAAGAACAAAAGTTATATAATACTTCTATTCTTTTAAAAAAATTTCTCTTCTTGATTCTTTATCCTCCTGAGTGTCTCCTTGTTAAAATTAGCTGGGATTAGGGCGCTAGTCCTTAGTCTTTAATTACTTATATACCTAACTCTATTGCTCTAAGAAGATGAACTAATGTGAGCAGATGATGGAACTGGTTAAAGGAAAAAAATATATTGAAGTGAAGGGCTGAGGCAAGAGATGGGAGCAAACGTACTGCTCCTTTGCAGAGGCTGGAGCAGGGCCAGTCAGGCAAGAAGAAGATACCAGGGAGGTATCCATCCAGACATAAGGAGTAATAGGCTAAGGAAATTAATGTGTCTCCTTTCTGTGGTTTCAGAATCCTAGGCATATTCAAATAACTTATTTGGTATTTTCCAATATGTAAGTTTCAAATCTTCATCACAGTTAAGACCAACTGTGGCCGGACATGGTGGCTCAAGCCTGTAATTCCAACACTTTGAGAGGCTGAGGTGGGAAGATTGCTTGAGGCAAGGAGTTCCAAACCAGCCTGGGCAACAAAGCACGACTTCATCTTTACTTTAAAAATATTAAAAATGATCGGGTGCAGTGGCTCATGCTTTTAATCTCAGCACTTTGGGAGGCTGAGGTGGGTGGATCACTTGAGGTCAGGAGTTTGAGACCAACCTGACTGACATGGTGAAACCCCGTCTCTACTAAAAATACAAAAAATTAGCTGGGCGTGGTGGTGGGTGCCTGTAATCCCAGCTACTTGGGAGGCTGAGGCAGGAGAACCACTTGAACCTGGGAGGCAGAGGGAGCAGTGAGCCAAGATCACGCCACTGCACTCCAGCCTGGGCGACAGAGCCAGACTCTGTCTTAAAGGGAAAAAAACAGACAACAATTAAAAATCATCCAGCATGGTGGCATATGCCTGTGGTATGTGCCTGTCATCCCAGCTACTTGGGAGGCTGAGGCAGGAGCAGCTCATGAGTCCAGGAGTTCAAGGCTGCAATAAGCTATGATCATACCACCGTGCTTGAGTAACTGAGTGAGACACCAAGTCTTTAAAAAAAAAAAAAAAAAAAAAGTGGGGGGCGGGCGCTGGGCATGGTGGCTCACGCCTGTAATCCCAGTACTTTGGGAGGCCGAGGTGGGTGGATCACAAGGTCAGGAGTTCAAGACTAACCTGGCCAACATGTCGAAACCCCCATCTCCACTTAAAATGTAAAAATTAGCCGGGTGTGGTGGCATGTGCCTGTTTAAGTCCCCCAAAATTAGCCAGGTGTGGTGGCAAGTGCCTGTAGTCCCAGCTACTCCAGAGGCTTAGGCAGGAGAATTGCTCGAACCCAGGAGGTGGAGGCTGCAGTGAATTGAGACCGTGTCATTGCACTCCAGTCTGGGCAACAGATTGAGAGAGCAAAAGCCTCTACTGAAGTTCTACTGGTACATACTTTTATCTCATTTATCATAAAGCCTTTTGGGATAGAAAAGGGAAAAGGGCTAAAAATCCCAAACAAGACTAACGCATACTTCCACTATTTTTTAAAATAACTTAGTCTGTCTTTTCATAGGGTTATTAAGCTCAACATGATAAACAAGACTTAAACAGGCATCTGAATAGGTAAAGCCTGAAATTGACCACATAGGTCAACATCATTTGGACAGGGACAACTAAGAGTGTTGACGGAAAAAACCATTCTATTCTGTTTGTTTTGAGACAGAGTCTCACTCTGTCGACAGGCACCAGGCTGGAGTGCAGTGGCATGATCTTGGCTCACTGCAACCTCCGCCTCCCGGGTTGAAGCAATTCTCCTGTCTCAGCCTCCCGAGTAGCTGGGACTACAGATGTGTGCCACCACATCCAGCTAATTTTTGTATTTTTTAGTAGAGACGGGGTTCCACTCTGTTGGCCAGGATGGTCTCAATCTCTTGACCTTGTGATCTGGCCGCCTTGGCCTCCCAAAGTGCTGGGATTACAGGCGTGAGCCACCGCGCCCGGCCCATTCTATTCTTTTCTTTTTTTCTTTTTTGAGACAGGGTCTTGCTCTGTCACCCAGGCTGGAGCGCAGCAGCATGATTTTGGCTCACCACAGCCTTGATCTCCTAGGTTGATCCTTCTGCCTCGGCCCTCAAGAGTAGCTAGGACTACAAGCATATGCCACCATGCCCCGCTATTTTTTTTTTTTGAGACAGAGTCTCACTTTATTGCCCAGACTGGAGTGCAATGGCATGATCTCAGCTCACTACAAGCTTCGCCTCCCAGTTCAAGCTGTTCTTTTGCCTCAGCCTCCCCAGTAGCTGGGATTAGAGGTGTATACCACCATGCCTAGCTAATTTTTATATTTTTATTAGAGACAGAGTTTCACCATGTTGGCCAGGCTGGTCTCGAACTCCTGACTTCGTGATCCACCTGCCCTGGCCTCCCAATTTTTGTATTTTTTTTAAAGTTTTTTTTTTAACCAATACCCAGACTTCAAGGAGATAAATTTGTGTTTTCTATAGAAATGGGGTTTTGCCATGTCACCCAGGCTGATCCTGAACTCCCAGACTCAAGTGATCCATCTACCTTGGCCGCCCAAAGTGCTGAGAACATAGGTGTGAGCCACCATACCCAGCCCATTATTTTCTGTCAGAGTGAATAAAACAGTATTAAACATCCTTCACTCTAAACACTGCTGCAGTTATCCTGGATTGGCAAAATCTGGCCCACGTACCACCATTCTCTCTAGGACCTACAGCAGATACTATTAATTTCTTTTTCAGTGAGCTTGGCTGAAGCACCAGGGTACTGATCACAGTTATCACATTACATGAAACTTCTCAGTTCATGTTCTGAAACTGATAAGCTGCTGTGAGGCCACTGCAATTCCTACCCCAGTTTTTCCATCTCTGGAATGGTATAAATGATATAGTTTGAATTATATACCATAGATCCACTATTCTCCTGCTGCCCTATCCTAACTACTAGCAGACAACAGGCTGTGCATACCAACCAAGTTCAGATCAGTGAGAAAGAACACCATAACTCCAACTTACCATTTCAAGGCTCTTCTGAAACTCCAGAAGTTTAGCTTCGGCTTCTTTATAATTCTTAAAGAACATACACAGTTCATACATCTCTATCACCAACAGTAATGGGGAATCCTTTGACAAAGAGTTTGAAAAAAAATTACAAAATCGTGAACTTAAAAATTTTTCAAATAATGTCAAATAAGAGAATGTTAAAAATATTCTTAATAAAGTAGGGCACAGTGGCTCACGCATGTAATGCCAGCACTTTGGGAGGCCAAAGCAGTGGGATCACTTGAGGCTAGGAGTTCAAGACCACCCTGGCCAACACAACAAAACCCCATCTCTACTTAAAATATAAAAAAACTAGCCAGGCATGGTAGTACATGCTTGCAATCCCAGCTACTCCAGAGGCTGAGGCATGAGAATCACTTGAACCTTGGAGGTGGGAGGTTGCAGTGATTGCCGAGACTGTGCCACTGCACTCCATCCTCGGTGACAGAATGAGATTCTGTCTCAAAAAATAAACAAATAATAAATAAAAATAATGAGCCGAGTGTGGTGGCATGTGCCTATTAGTCCCAGCTACTCCAGAAGCTGAGGGAGGACCACTTGAACCTGGAGGTCAAAGCTGTAGCTATGATCATGTCACTGCACTCTAGCCTGGGCAAAAGAGCAAAACTCTGCCTCAAAAAAAAATGCTATTATCAATAGCTTCACAGATTAAATCATGTACATTAAAAAGTAAGTTAAACGTATTTTCTTTTCCTTTTGGAAAAATGGTACTCAGGCCAGTTACCCCTACTCTACAATCTGTTTTCTATCTATTCTATACTTGGCCCACTGCACACAGGCAGAAAGCATTCCACTAGATGGTGCTATGACACCTTCATTATTTTTAATTTATTTGTTTTGAGACAGCCCCACTTTGTTACCCAGGCTGGATTGCAGTGGCATGATCACAGCTCACTCACTGTAGCCTTGACCTCAGGTGATCCTCCCACCTCAGGTTCCACAGTAGCTAAGACTGGAGGTACGTGCCACCGTACCTGGCTAATTTTTGTATTTTTTTGTAGAGACGTGGCTTCGCTGTGTTGCCCAGGCTGGTCCTGAACTCTTAGATTCACGTGATCCATATGCCTAGGCCTCCCCAAGTGCTGGGATTACAGGAGTGAGCCAGCATGCCCAGGCATGACATTTTAAACAAACACACCGGGATAATCAGCTCTGCTGACCCACCTTACCTACTGTTGCCTGTGGCACTGATTCATACATTTCACTGTTTTCAGTGGGAGCTGCTCAGTCAGAGAATAGGAGTTCTGAATTAGAAAGTATGGATATGAACTGTAAATACACCACTTACTAAAGTATTTATTTATTTTTTTTGTAAGAGACAGGGTTTCACCATGTTGGCCGGGCTGCTCTTGAACTCCTGACCTCAGGTGATCCACCCGCCTCCGCCTCCCAAAGTGCTGGGATTACAGGTGTGAGCCACTTAGCCTACCGAAGTAGGTTACTTAAATTTTGTGAGTCTCTATTTATTAGTCTGTAAAATGAGGGCAATATCACTTCCTAATTTTTTTTTTTTTTTTTTTGAGACACACAGTCTTGCTGTTACCCAGGCTGGAGTGCAGTGGTGCAATTTTGGCTCACTGCAATTTCCACTTCCCAGGTTGAAGTGATTCTCATGCCTCCGCCTCCCAAATAGCTGGGATTATAGGCACACCACCACACTCTGATATTTTTTGGTGTTTTTAGTTGAGACAGGGTTTTGCCATGTTGGCCAAGCTGATCTCAAACTTCTAGCCTTAAATGATCCACCCACCTCAGCCTCCCAAAGTGCTGGGATTACAAGTGTGAGCCACTGTGCCTGGCCCATAATTTCTAATATTATTTTCACATAGGATTACTGTGAAAACTCACTAAAATAATGTGTAAAAAGCACCCTGGGCCAGGTGCAGTGACTGATGCCTGTAATCCCAGCACTTTGTGAGAATGAGGCAGGAGGACTGCTTGAGCCCAGGAGTTTGAGACCAACCTGGTCAACATGATGAAACCCTGTTTCTACTAAAAATACAAAAAAAACCCCCAAAAACCAAAAAAAACCCCAAAAAACCACAGCCAGGCATGCTGACATGTGTCTGTTGTCCCAGCCACCTGGGAGGCTGAGTTGGGAGGATCACCTGAGCTTTGAAGGCTGAGGCTGCAGTGAGTCTTATCGTGACACTGAACTCCAGCCTAGGTGACAGGAGTGGGACTCTGCCTCAAAAAATAAAATAAATAAATAAATAAGACTTTGCTAAGTAAATGGTCTTTTTTTTTTTTTTTTCTGACATGAAGTCTCGTTCTGTTACCCAGGGTGGAGTTCAGTGGCATAATCTATGCTCACTGCAACCCCCACCTGCCGGGTTCAAGCAATTCTCCTACCTCAGCCTCTCAAGTAGCTGGGATTACAGGCTTGCGCTACCACACTCAGCTAACTTTTGTATTTTTAGTAGAGACAGGCTTTCACCATGTTGGACAGGCTGGTCTCAAACTCCTGACTTCAAGTAATCCATCTGCCTCAGCCTCCCAAAGTGCTGGGATTACAGGTGTGAGCCACTGTGCCCAGGCAAATAAATGGTACTTTTAATATTATCGTCATCATCTATTGTTGGCTTAAAAAAAAAAAAAATCAAGGGATGCAAATAAGAAAAAGCCAAGAGGGTATATGCTGAAGTAACCCCTTAAGCTTTGGAAAGTGAAGTAACTATCACTACCTTAAAGAAAAGTTGAAAACCTCTGATGAGAGTTTTGCTCTTCTGTCTTGTTAATAATGTTCTCCAGATGACTGAAAGGTCCTCAAGGTTCCAGGTATGGTCCTCTATTGAGTCCTGAATGTGTCCCATTGCTTCAGCTGCAACAATGTCCTCCACAGAAGTGATGATCCAAACACAGAGACAAGAAATGACACTGGCATCCTGCCACGGGATAAATAAAATAACAACTAGGCCTGGATTACCTGGCAAATGTATAAATGCTACAGATGGGTATTTCCTGTTTAGAATAACTTACCCAACTGAAATTAGTTAAAATGGCTTGAAAAGCCTTCAAACATGAAACAAACTAGTGAGCAATCAAGGGACCATTCTATACCGTCCTGCAGAGTATTGCAGATCAAAAGACCAAGAAGCAGACAGAAGGGGATATATGTCAAAGTCAGGGAAGTACTAACCATAAGAGAGTAGAATTGCCCTCCACTCATCTGCCGATTAAAGGATGCCTGGAATGTTCCTCTTCCCTGCTAAAGAAGGCACTAAAGAAACAGTGGTGGTCAGTCCACCAAATCATCCTCCTCTGTGACTGCCAACCAGGAAACAAGGCTGTGATCACTTGAGTTCACTGAACGTCAGAGCACAAGAAAGTACATGAAATGGCCAGAGCCTAAGCTAGAGAAGCACAAAAAGTTGCAGTCAACTTGGAAACACATGCTGGAACCTCACCCCACTTCTGATTATCAGCCTTTCCTGTCCCTCAACAATTATTCTATTGTTCTCTGAGTACTTAATTTAGGGTCCTCATGATCCTCACCTGAAGACATGAGGCCAGAACACTGAGGATAGGAGCCTGTTGTTTCACTGCTTCAACAAGAAGCCAGTGCCAGGAGTCTGGCTCCTCTGTACACTGCAGCAGAATTCCAAATAAATCAGTCATCTCTTCTTTGCTTCTCTGGAGTTCCTGGGGGGACTTACTGCAGACTTGATTGCTGTCCATTTTGGAGGTGGGCACTGAGGGCAAGTTCTCAAAAGCCAGCCTTAAGTGGTCTTGAACAACTGGGCTGAAGTACTGGATAAGGGATTTCACCTAGAAAGCATATCAGATGATTAAATGGAAACCCAGCTTTCAGTTTCAGCTGGAGCTGAAAATGTTAAGAGAAAAGCATAGGCAAAATTATTCTTTCTCACACTGAACTAAGTCAGAAGTGACTACTATATAATTTTACAAAGTTGTGTGGTGCTTTTGAGTGAATTTTTATATTCAGTCTGAAGTCACAAAAGCCTTTCAGCTCTTCAGTACTAATCATTAGTGCCTTATCTGACGCCAACTCACTGAAATCTTAGGAAAAATCATAGTATTATATGAAACAAAACCCCACATATCCAGTACATATCCTAGATGTCAAAAAAAAAAAAAAAGGCCTATGTCTACACAACAGAAAGAACACTATCTTCTGAGAAGTGTTCCTATTTCCTCTTGAGTGACTGCTAACAATTAGCGGCTTACCTCTGCTGGGTGGTAGTTGTGGAGTTGGCTGTGAATAATGAACTGCAGCCAATCATTTGCTTTGGCACATTCTTTAAGGTAAGATATGCTCAGTTTCATATTGTGTAGCCTGCAGAACTGTACCACTAAGGCCCACTGGCTGCTGGATTCACTGGATAACCTATAATTAGAATTAGAGGTGGGGGTGGTCAAGAAAAAAAAACTCATAAAAATATAGCTTTAGTTTGAACTGGAAAATGAGTAAAAATTATATAAATTTAAGCACACTACATTCTCTAACAAATACTAAATATTTATTAGGCTACTTTGAAAAACGTAGATTCTTTCACCTATAAGGCAGAATAGGTAGCTTAGCATACTGGCACAATTCACTCCTTCCCCAAATCATCAATCATACTGGCTGTGTAGCATCCTTAGAAGAACTGAAGAAGATGTCAGCCAAGAAATTTTTCTGAGTGCTAATTCTCTTGCGCTATTCACTTTACTCAGAGCCCTGGCTGGTGCCTAGGCCTCCTCACCAGGGGGAGGGTACACATTCCTGCTCCAAGCAGGATACTGGCAATAACAGAATCGGTGACAGGATGTACATAAAAAGGGTGCGCTCTCAGGGTCTGGAGTGGTTAGGTCAGCCCCAGTGGGGCAGCATAGAGAAAAGAAGGCATGAAGTGTAAGACATGCTTTTATGTACAGTCACTTAAGCTTCCATTATCAACTGACATACTAAAAAGAAAAAATTAAGAACATTATTTAAAGTCAAATTTTGGGAGACCCATCCCACATCATCCTCTTCTCCTTCCTTTTTTCCAATCCTCCAAGACATCTGAACCCACGTCTTCTGGCATTTCAACATGTATAATTTAAAAGACTTCTTTGACTAGCAGGGCAGTGGAGGAGACAAAGCTGCTCTTCGTCTCTTGGTAAGTCCATCTCTAAAGAGGGAATTGGTATCTTCACCCTCTTTTCACTGATAGCAAGATGCAATTAAAATCATTGTCCATTTACTGAGTATCTGCTATATGCTAGATAGAAAAGGTAAGGTCTAGGGAGATTTTGGTGAAAACACAGAGGTGTTCAAAGAAAAACTAGGCAAACACAGGCTGGCATAATAAGCTTGTTAGAAAAGAGGCTGGGACTGCAACTCACAAACCTCATTATTTCCTGTTGCTGAATGCTGTTCCATGTACCTTCTTCTAAGAGAACAAGCAATTCTTCTGTGGTTGCCTTTTCACCATCAGCTAGTTTAGACAGTTTTTCAGCTGTAATAAATAGAAGCAACAAAATATGGTCAAGAGAAAAAGTCAGAACCTGAGTATTTCTGTTTCAATAGTGTGGCTCAGGGCCATTTCAGAACCCAATTAACATGCCCAAGAAAGTGACATAAAGAACACACACTCTGAAGGAAAAGGATAAAATGAGGAAGATAACATTTTCTCCCGAAGCACTCACAATTCAATGCCTTAGACCTATTCACGCCTTCTCTAAACAGAGCTGGCCAGAAAAAGAAAAGGTGCTGTACCTACAGACTCTCTGATAAAACTGTACTGAGCATCTTCATTTCTACACTTGTAGCTCAAAATTATATTGGCCACTTTCATATCAACTCTGAGCTTGAGGCTGTCAAGTCCAAGCAATTCTAAGAAACAAACACATGCAGCTCCTGTTGAAGGCACATGGAAGGAGGAGAGCCCTAAAACATAGGCTTCATTGCCTACTTGCTGGATCCTGAAAAAGAAAGGAATATCACATCAGCACGTGAAAATTATTTCCCACCAGGAAAAGCAAATGGAATTACATCAGTGACACATGGAGTGCCAGCCATGTGATTTTTGGCGGCCTCCCCCTGCCCTTTTGCCCCTTGCACACACCCGTTTAGGTTCCTGGTAGCTTTTCCGTTGTCTTTTGGCACAAGAGCTCCCCATTCTCCTAAGTTGATTTTCTAAAACAATTTGTCATAGTCTAAATTATTCTTGCTTCCAACTTCATCCAAAAGACATGAAGTACAACTTCTGAAAGACTGCCAACTTGTGATCATATCAATTATGAGTATGTATACAAACTACCAAGAATATTAAAGCCACTTAAATTTAACTTTGACATCATAAAGCACATTTTAAAGAACTCATATAGGCCTTTTATAGGAATAGAAAATTTCTGGAAAGACACACAAGAAATTATTAACCATGTTTTTACCATGTGGAAAGGGAGGTTGAGAGACTTTTATCTTTCATTTTCACCTTTCTGAACTACTTGAATATTTTACCACAAAAAGGTATTGCTTTGTTCGTTATAAAACAAACTAATAAAGGAAATCTATATTTAGCTGTTAATTACAGTAAATGCTCTTCACAATTCTGTGGTTTATAAAAATGAATTATAATTAAATGAATTATTAAAGATATTAAATACAGAATCCAAATCTCATCATATAATTCCCCTTTTTAAAAATTTTAAGTTCTGGGATACATGTGCAGAATGTGCAGGTTTCATAGGTATACATGTGCCATGGTAGTTCGCTGCACCTGTCAAGCCATCATCTAGGTTTTAAGCCCTGCATGCATTAAGTATTTGTCCTAATGTTCTCCCTCCCCTGGAATTCCCTCTTTAACTGCTAATACTTGACAAGCTCCTGTATGATTTTAAATTTTATTAATTTTCAAAATACATTTATCTTTTTTCCAATTAACAGAGATCACATACACTAAATGCCAAAAACTTGGGACACACAAGGAAGCACAAATTAAAACCATAATAACAATAACCATTCAAATGTAATCACTGTTAACTGTGGTATGTTTCCAGTATGTTTTTCAATATACGTGTAAAATGT
The DNA here is from genome assembly GCA_963574635.1 of Cheracebus regulus. Lineage (NCBI taxonomy): Eukaryota > Metazoa > Chordata > Mammalia > Primates > Pitheciidae > Cheracebus > Cheracebus regulus. Next base: position 36,701 of record CAUYQU010070740.1, on the reverse strand, counting down.
TACACAAATATGCCTTTTTTTATAATAAAAATTATATATTATTTTTTTAGTGGAAGAGTCTCACTGTCACCCAGGCTAGAGTGCGGTGGCGAGACGATAGCTCATTGCCTCCTTGAACTCCTGGGCTCAAGTGATCCTCCCGCTTCCCAAAGTGCTGGGATTACAGGTGTGAACCACTGTACCCAGCCAAAATTGTATTTTAAATACTCACAGCTGCTTGGGAGTCTTGCTCTTGATTAATTCCTGGACCAGAAAAGTGCCAAATGCAAATGATGGTCTTCCGTGATGTAAATAATAAGCAAAATTCAGACGTTCCACTATAGCATATTTATTAACCAGGTCAGGGCTAGAGAAATGTGGGAGATGACTCCATGCATCTGGAGGGAAAGTGAAACATTAATTCCCTGTACATCACCATGAGTAATTTCAGATTTTCACATGGAAAACTTAACTCTCTAATGATAAAACTGATTGCTATAACCATTTTGCATCACTATGTATCCCTGTGAACCTACCAAAGTCTAATAATTTTATTTTACTTCAACATATACTTCATTTTATATAAAGATGTGTACTTGAGAAGTTGCATAAAAACTCTGGTAAGAAATGATGCTCCCTCCTACCTTCCTATTAAACTTACTTGTAATTTTAGTAGCTTTTTTTTTCTGTTGAGAGACTCTCTTAGGATCCACAATTAGTACTCTAGAGCTGCCTGTCTCTAACCTCCTGAGTAATTTGAAATCTCCTCTCTCTGGGCTTTTGTGTCCTTACAAGTAAAATAAGCAAATTGGGCTATGCCCGCTGGAGTGCTCCATGATATTTTGTTAAGGGAATCTTCCTCCTATGAGTGCTGCCATCTTTGAACTACAGCTTTGGCAGAGGCCTGGGAGGGTCCAGCTGCCAGTGGAATAAGGCTCAGTGACTACTGGGGTGCAGAGGGATGTCTTCTCTCCGTTTGGGTCTTTCTGGCCACAGCTCATTACATCTGTTATTACAGATGCTAATGTATGATTTTGGGGAGAATTGCCAGTATCTATGACATCCCTATATCTATATCCCAGTATCTATAACATCCCTAAACCAATGGAGGAGCACTTGCTGGGGACATAAGAAGGCAGACCCGGAAGTGTCTCCTTAGAGGGCAATCTACACGCTTATTTTGGGACAACTGTGGGAGAGCTAGAGCCATTCTGGTTGAATGTGTAAAACTGATTAAAAAAATAACTTTAGAAGTTGTCCCAACTGATTTCATTTGAGGACACTGTTTCCAGGGGTGGAAGTCTTTAGTCTTGCAAGTCTATTACCTCAGAGGTAATAGGGCTTTAGAGTCATAAAAGTGTGTATTTGAGGCCAGGGGGCGGTGGCTCATGCCTGTAATCCCAGCACTTTGGGAAGGCAGGCAAATCACCTGAGGATGGGAGTTCAAGACCAGCCTGACCAACATGAAGAAGCCCCGTCTCTACTAAAAATACAAAATTAGCTGGGCATGGTGGCACATGCCTGTAATCCCAGCTACTGAGGAGGTCTTGGGAGGCTGAAGTGGGAGAATCTCTTGAGCCCAGGAGGTTGAGGCTGCAGTGATCTATGATCACACCACTGCACTTCAGCCTGGGCAATAGAATGAGACCCTGTCTCAAAAAAAAAAAAATTACTGAAGAAATTGAAGATACAAACAGCCCAAGTTCATGAATTGGAAGATTAATATTGTTAAAATGTCCATATTATCCAAAGCTATCTATAGATTTATTGTAATCTCTATCGAAATTCCAATAGTACTTTTCATATAAATAGAAAACACAATCCTAATATTCACATGGAACCATAAAAGACCCTGAATAGGCAAAGCAATCCTGAGCAAAAAGAACAAAACAAAGCTAGAGGCATCACTACCTGTTCTCAAAATCTATTTCATAGATATAGTAAGTAATACATTATGGTACGGGCATAAAAACAGACACACAGAAAAATGGAGCAGAGGCCGGGCATGGGGGCTAACGCCTGTAATCCCAGCACTTTGGGAGGCTGAGGCGGGCGGATCACAAGGTCAGATCAAGACCATCGTGGCCAACATGGTGAAACCTCTTCTCTAATAAAAATACAAAAATTAGCCGGGCATGGTGGTGGGTGCCTATAGTCCCAGTTACTTGGGAGGCTGAGGCAGGAGAATTGCTTGAACCCAGGAGAGAGAGGCTGTGGTGAACAGAGATCACACCATTGCACTCTAGCCTGGGCAACAAGAGTGAAACTCCGTCTCAAAAAAAAAAAAAAAAATCTGTTAAATAATTGCAAAAAGAGCTTTTAAATTCATTCACAAAGGTCATTATGCAACAAAATCCCTTTTAACATTCTTACATGTGTCCCCTATTCACCAAAGCCAACTCACTTTCCCTTCTCCAATAGGTTTTTTTTTTTTTTTTTTTGACACAGGGTCTTGCTCTGTTGCCCAGGCTGGAGAGCTGTGGCATGACCACACTGACTGCAGCCTTGACTTCCTTAACTCAATCAATCCTCTTGCCTCAGCCTTCTGTAGGACTGTAGGTACACATAACCATGCCTGGCTAATTTTCAAATTTTTCTTTCACCTTCTTGACCCTTATCTTCTATGTCTGGCTAATTTCTTGCAGAGACAGTGTCTTGCTATGTTGTCCAAGCTGGTCTTGAATTTCTGGCCTCAAGCAATCCTTCCACTTCAGCTTCCTAAGCGTTAGGATTACAGGCATGAGCCACTGCACCTGGCCTCCAACAGGTAACAATTTGAGAACATTTTTTCCTCTACACTGATTACCCTCCTATAATCTCCATTTGTTATCACTTACTTTCTGATGTTATATTCACAGAGCATGAATATCTTAGAAAGATGGTACCATTTTTCTATTAATAAGACCAGCAGAATAGCTCAGTTTAAAGTCCCTCTAAACCCAAGAAAATATCAGAACAAAAATGTCTCTCTTTAGAAAAATCTGAAGTCAGAAGATGTTCTGATGTGAGTCTAGTCATCTCTTAGTATCGATGGGGGACTGGTTCCTGAACCCCTTGGATACCAAATCCACAGATGGCTGCTCATGTCCCTGTAAAATAGCATACCATTTATATATAGCCTAAGCACATTTTCCCATACACTTTAAATTACTCTAGATCACTTATAATATCTAATTAATGTAAATGCTATGTAAATAGTTGTTATACTGTATTTTAAAATTGGTATTTTTATTGTTCTATTTTTTTTTAATTGTTTGTTTGTTCTCCCAAATATTTCCCATCTCAGGTTGGTTAAATCCTGGGATGCGGAACCCAACGAATAGTACATGACAGGAATGGCTATTTCATTCTAACTGGAGTCAGCCCTCCAGTTAGAATGAAATAGCCATTCCTGTCAAGTACTATTCAATTGCCTCTTAACCACTTACTACCTATTTTTCAAAAAAGACAACACTGGAATCTGGTTTCAGAAACTAGTTCTGGAAAACAGTGTATCTGCTCTTGTTTTCGAAGTCAAAGATTATTTCTCAAATAAAGTTGTATCTTCTCATGGAATTCCAAGGACTTTTCATATTGTGACCTGATTCCTAAAAAAAATGCTTGAAGACCCTGGAGGTATCTGTCATCTTACAAAGGTCTTATCTCAAAGTACATTTCCCTCTTTGAGATTAAACAAACGGTCACATGCCTTATTTGTATTTTTGTGAGAACAGAGCGACCATGGCAACTTGTAATTACATATAAAGCCATTCATTAAATATTTGCTGAGTGTGTGTAAGGAATACAGTACTGAAATGAGACCATGAGTTTTTTATTCAAATAGGATCATACTTTTTTTTAGCAGTTTGGGGCTTAGTGTGGAGACTGTGTATACGAGAAAATTCAATCTAAAAGGAAATTTTACTCTGGGCTGGTGCAGAAGCCAAGTCACCACAGAGTCTTCTTACATCCCTGTTCAGTGTTAAAACCATATGAAAAAAGAAGTAAACATTCTAAATAAACAGTTTTCCAACTTTATAAATATGCATTATATTTTCATAACAGTTTCATTTACTTTGTGCTTTACTTCCTCAAATATGTTTTAAACTTCTAAAAATGGCAGGGAACATGCTTTCAACTTCTCTGTGCCCCTACTCTACCTGGCAGAGTGCTCAATCTCCAAGAGGAGGTCAAGTTGCCACCTAAGTAACAGAGCTGGAGCCCACAACAGGAGAGGGGATTTTGTCTACTCTCTAGTAACTTCACTGATAAAGGTTATTTCTATTTGATAATGCAATAAGCACTACTTTTTTCAGCAATCAACAAATATTTACTGAACATCTATTACAGGCTTGGCATACACTGGATTCTGGGCATTAGGTAAATTCTATGTACCAGAATGAACTTGTAGAACATATATTAAGAAGTTCATTTTTATGTATGTCAATAAATATTTGTGGGGCCTCCTTCCTTTTACTCTCATAGTAATTTGTTAGGTGGTCACTGTGATTAATCTTATTTTATAGAGAATTAAAGAAGTTAGATCACATGATGAAGGTCAGACAGGTATTAATTACATGGTAGGGCCAGGATTTGTTTAATGCTGACACCTATGCCCTTAATCTTTATGATACTATAATGGAAATTAAGAATAATTTTTTGAAAGAAAGAAATACAAGCAAATAGTTACATGTTACATTTCTCAGCAAGTACAGCACTAGTAACCTAACACATTGACTTTTAACGCACAATATGTTTTCAATTCTGTCTTCTGCAAACTATTTTTCCATTGCAATACACCTTTACTTTTAAAATAAAAAGCAATGAGAAAACTAGATTGGCTTTACATATATTAACTTCTATAGTTAACATTGCTAAAACATGCCTCAAGAAGTACTCATGATGACTTACCTCCTATAGCTAGTGTGTTAGCAGACTGCCAGCCAAACAATCTGCTAGGATCAAAGGGTGATAATGACTGAAAAAAGGAGAAAAGTTAAACAATATTAGAAGTTCACTGATTCTAAAATAAGTAAACAAAATTAGATGAAAGGACTTCAGAGGTAGTCTGCTCCCCCTTTTCCAAGACAATTTAAGGCTTGTCATTCTGGACATAAATTCTTTAAACACGGCTAAAAATAGAATTATAAGACAGCTTTAGATTTTTAATTAAAATAGAACTGGGTATGTTCCTTTTAAAGACTCTCCTTATGTCAAACTACGTCTGCAAAGTCTATTCTCTTTTGGTAGAGGAGGCATCAATTATAAAGTAAAATGGGCTTCAGAAATGCTTTTGGAATAAAAAACCAACAGGGCTAAAAGACTAGAAAATGTTATCATGTAAACATGACAAGATGAGCTAGAAGCAGGATAGGGAAGAAAAGGAAAAGAGAAAGGAAAAAAGAGATCAATGGTTGAAGGAATGTGATGATCAACAACAAAGAAAAAAATAGCAGACCAAGGTAAAGTCAATCAGAAAAGGTTTGGCAGCAGCAAGTAGTGGTTGTTTGGAATTTTTCCAGGCCAAATGTTTAGCAAAGTTCATAAACAGCTGGTGGGAAGAATACAGGAAAAAACAGAACTATTAAGTCAGGATTTGGATGGCCCAAAAAAAGAGTAGTTTTGATTTAAAACTAAGGAAGAAGTTGTGATCTATTAAAGAAGGTATACTTTTCCTAAAATAACCACTAAAAAATTAAGTAAGTCCACCTAAAAACAGAAAAAAGAACAATGTGAAACCACTTGTGTTTCAAACTACTTTACATAGTGAAACTATGTTTTTTTGTTTTGTTTTGCCTGGGAAAAACACAAGACACAGGGGCATCTGTGACCTGTGCTTTCCCAGTGAAACTATGTTTTTACATAATCCACTTATCATTTGTACCAGTGCTACTTGAAGTGGTGGTCTAAAACAAGATGAGACACTTCTGTCAGTATAAATCCAGAATACTGCTTCCTTCTTCAAGAAAGTCTTGTTACAAAAAAACCCCTACTGAACTAAACAGTGTACTCAGTGACACAGCAAATAGACATTTTGGTGCAAGATACTAATCTTACCACATTCCAGCAACAAAGCAGTTTACAAGTGTTGGCCACACTTTTAAGCAGCACCAGTTGATACAGTAAGAAGTCTTCACATTAGAGTAAGACAGATTTTGTGCTTTTATAGAATTATTATTTTGAAATGGAATCTTGCTCTGTAGCCCAGGCTGGAGTGCAATGGTGTGATCTTGGCTCACTGCAACTTCTGCCTCCCAGGTTCAAGCTATTCTTCTGCCTCAGCCTCCTGAGTAGCTGGCACTATAGGCACATGCCACCATGCCTTGCTAATTTTTGTATTTTTACTAGAGATGGGTTTTCACTATGTTGGCTAGGCTGGTCTGTAACTCCTGACCTCAAGTGATCCACCCACCTTGGCCTCCCAAAGTGTTGGATTACAGGCATGAGCCACTGCACCTGGCCCCGTTATAGAATTATAAACCTTATGCTGAATTGAAGATACTATGAGCATATTCTCATATGTGTATTCTCGTATATATGAATATGTGCATTCAGGGAAAAAAGGAAAAGCCTTTAGAAATGAGAAATGGGCAAAGGAAGGTATTCTTAACCGAGGATCCCTGAACAGACTTCAGGGAGTCTGTGAATCACTTTAAAATGTAGGTAAAATTATACGCATATGTGTGATTTTTCTGGGTAGAGGGTTTATTAGCTTTCTCACATTCTTAGAGGTTTGAAAAAGATTAAAAAGCATTGATTTAAACAAACATCCCTGATTCACTGAGAAGAGATAGTCAGAAGTTAAAAGTGGCATAATGGAGAGACTTTTGATGAAAGTAGCTGACAGCTATGTTAGTCAACTGTTTGCTCTGACCCACCTCTAGCCTTCCCACTCTGCTCAGCACTGCAGGAAGCTGTACTTCCCAAGATCCTTTGCGCTTTGGCTACCAGATAAATATAGCCGCAAAAGGCACTGTGGGAGACTAAAGATGGGAAAAAGGAAGAAGCCAAGATTCTCCCCATTCTTTGTTTTCCTGGGGCATCTCTACCGAGTTTCTACCCCCATACTCTATGCTCCCAGTTCCCATTAGGCAGCCTGGTTGTTAATTTAGCTCCCAGAGATGGCTCCAGCTTCTGGGTTCTGGTAACACCACTTTTTTGCATTGTTCTTGCAGGCTTAGGGGTGATGATGGCTTCCTATTTTGCTATTTTTGGTTTATCTCACTATCACATGCTTGGTTTCTCTATTCTGCTATTATGCTGTGTAAGTAATTCCCTACATTAAATGCTCTCCAGTTGAAAGACCTTGAGTGATTTCTGTTTTCCTGGCTGAACTCTGATAGTCCTAAATATTAGCCATGTAAATACTGTACCTGAATAAGGTGGTAGAGTGTAATATCAGATGGCAGGACATTAGGAGGAGTGCACTGTGGGAAAAGAGCAGTTTTTAGCTTGGGGTAAGGCGTTAATGCCATCTTCAATAGCTGGGGATCCACTTTCTTCATATAGTTTTCATTTTCTTCATTCTGAACAACCTAAGTAAAAAGAGAGATAACATGTTGGAGAGTAGCATTTTCCCCTTCTCAAAGTTTAAGTCTTTTTTCCCAAGAACCCTGTGGAACAAGATTAGCTTGAGAGAGTATGTGGTAGCGAATATAGCACTAGACAAGTAGTGTCTAGTAATAAGTTAACAGTTCTAGTTCTGGTTCTAAGACTAACTATGTGACTAGATATTTAACATCAGGTCTTTGTTTCCACATCTGCAAAATTAGGAAGTTCAGCTAGATCAGTGGTTTTCAAGTTGTATGTGAAGAAACTGAAAAATGGCTCTGCCAATATTTAATTCAATAATAAATATTTTAAAGTATTTACAAACTACTAAACTAGATGACTTTTCACTGAACTCTAAAGTTATCCTGTGACTCTGACAGGTGATAAAAAATAGAAGAATAAATATTTGCGTAAGTTAAGGTATAATGCAGCAATCTAAAAAAGGTGGTATTAAGTTAGCACCAGTAAGAAACTTTTGAAGATTAGATATTAAACACTCTTAATTGCCCTCTAGACAGGCAACTCTACTTCTAAAAAGCAAAAATGGGCACATTTCCACTAAGAACCCTCAACAGAGTTTATGGGTAGCTGAAGATTATGATTTCCTTTGATCTAAGAGGGCAAATAGTAGAGAATAATTCCTAAGTCACAGATCTAAAGTATTCTTACTCCCAGAAGCAATTAGATCCTAATTTATTCTGAAAACAAATCTGGAGTATTGGAAAACAAACTAGAAAAAAAAAAAGAATCTCTATATAACATATTCATTCCCTCCTCCCTTTTTTATGAGACAGGGTCTCACTTTCTCACCGGGGCTGGAATGCAGTGGTGCAATCTTGGCTCACTGCAGCCTTGACTTCCCTGGCTCAAGTGACCCTCCTGCCTCAGCCACCCAAGTAGCTGGGAGTACAGAAGCATGCCATCATGGCCAGCTAATTTTTTGATTTTTTTTTTGTAGAGATGGAGGTTTTACTAAGTTGCCCAGGCTGGTCTCAAACTACTGGACTCAAGTGATCCACCCACCTTGGCCTCCCAAAGGGCTGGGATTACAAACATGAGCCACCATGCCTGGTTTCATTCCCTTTGAACTGAAGATGATATATACATTTCTTTCCTTTTTTTTTTTTTTTTGAGACCGAGTCTCACTCTGTCTCCCGAGCTGGAGTGCAGCAATGGCGCCATCTCGGCTCACTACAAGCTCCACCTCTCAGGTTCAAGTGATTCTCATGCCTCAGTCTCCCAAGTAGCTGGGATTATAGGCATGCACCACGATGCCCAGCTATGTTTTTTTGTATTTTTAGTAGAGATGGCGTTTCATGATTTTGGCCAGGCTGGCTGCAAACTCCAGGGCTCAAGCAATTCACCCTTTTCAGCCTCCCAAAGTGCTGAGATTACAGGAGGGAGCCACCGCACCTGGCCAAGATATTAAATTTTACAATTCAGCCTTGTTCTCTGCTCTTTAATCTAATGAAATACTTGAATACAGTTATATTTTAATATCAACTGAGATCCAGACAATCCATAGATAATTCTGCTAAATTTAAAAATCAGTCCTATTTTGTTATAAAGCGCAGTCCATACCTGGCTGACACCCCCGGGAGCATACATTGTAGTAGCAAGGGCTAGGAGGGTATGTCCTTCCAGTAGCATACTGCTTACACTGGCCTGATTAGTCGGAATCAAAATGTGAGCGTTTGCAAGGCTGGCCTGGAAGATCAGTTTCGGATCTGGAAAATAAAACAGAGTGTTTTTCTCCTTAAGATGGATAAATACTAAATTAAGAATTATGTGAGAAAAATGTCAATTTTTTTTGAGACGGAGTCTTGCTCTGTAGCCCAGGCTGGAGTGCAACGTCATGATCTCGGCTCACCGTAACCTCCGTCTCCCGGATTCAGGCGATTCTCCTACTTCAGCTTCCTGAGTAGCTGGGATTACAATTTTGTGCCATCACATCCGACTAATGTTTTGTATTTTTAGTAAAGACAGGGTTCACCGTGTTAGCTAGGGTGGTCTTGATCTCCTGACCTCGCAATCCGCTCGCCCTGGCCTCCCAAAGTGCTGCAATTACAGGCATGAGCCACCGTGCCTGGCCAATAACATAAAATTTTAACTCTATCCATAGTTTAAAAAAAAAAAAAGGACCTTCTAAGTTTAAAAGCAATGGGAAAACATCACAGAGGGAAAAAATGAAAGGTATCTCTACATAAAAGTAAAAACTTCTGTTTAAACAAAATTGAAAGATAACAATGAACTGAGGGAAAAATTGTAACAAATGACAACCTAAAGAGTTGCTAAGTTTGTCCTCAACAAAGAGCTCATACAAATCAATGCCAAAAATACTGACTCTACCAGATAAATGGACAAAAGAACAAATTTATGAAGGAGAAAATATAAATGCCTGACACATAAAACTACGTAATTCACTAGCAACAAAGAAATGCAAATTAATTTGATGCCATATATCACCTATCAAAATAGTAATAATTAAAAAAAAATCATCAAGCATTAGAGTTGCTCACAGCGAGTAGAGACTGGGACTTACAATAAAATCGTACAACTCCCTTGGAAAGCAATCTGGTCTTACAGTAAGAACCTTAAAAACATGTATAACCCCTGGGCATGGTGGCTCATGCCGGTAATCCCACCACTTTGGGAGGCCAAGGCAGGAATATCACAAGGTCAGGAGCTCAAGACCAGCCTGGCCAATATGGTGACACCCCATCTCTACTAAAAATATAAAAATTAGCCAGGCACAGTGGCACGTGCCTGTAGTCCCAGCTACTTGGGAGGTTGAGGCAGAAGAATTGCTTGAACCTGGGAAGCAAAGATATCAGTAAGCTGAGATCGCGCCACTGCACTCCAGCCTGGGTGACAGAGAAAGACTCCATCTCAAGAAAACAACAAAAACCAAAGAAAAACCACGTATAACCTTTGACCCAATAATTTAATATCCCAAAACCTATCTGTACTAAGAAAATAATCTGAAATAAGGACAAAATTTTATATTCAAGACTATTACTTATAATAGAAAAAAATGGAAAATGGCTTCATTGTCAGAAAATGAGAGAACAGTAAATTAAATACAGGTATATCCACACAATAAAATATTATGTAAACATTTAAAATGGCCATTGTCTTTAAGAATGTGGGAAAATTCTCATGTTATTACACAAAAAAGCAGTATATAATAACATAGATGTTTCTTGTTTTGCTACTAGCACTTAAAATAGTCTGCCATGAGGTAGGAGCTCAATAAATATTTGTTGTATAAATGAAATACAATAGAGACTAGGTTTTAAAAAAATGCAGTGAAGATAACTGGAACAAAATACATTAAAATATTATCAGTGGTTACCTATGGGTATTTTCCTGTGTACCTAGGCTATCTACCTATGGAGGTATTTGTTTTTATTTGTAATTATTTTTTTAAAAAGAGACAGGGCCTTGCTCTGCCACCCAGGCTGGAGTGCAGTGACACAATCATGGCTCACTGCATCCTCTAACTCCTGGGCTCCAGTGATCCTCCCATCCCAGCCTCCCAAGTTGCTGGGAATACAGGAGCATGTTGCCACACTTAATTTTTAAAAATCTTTTGTAGAGATAGTCTTGCTATGTTGTTCAGGCTGGTCTTGAACTCCTATCCTCAAGTGATCCTTCCACTATGCCTCCCAAAGCACTGGGATTACAGGTGCAAGCCACCCACCTATATTACCCTGGCCAGTATTACCTTTTTGATCGTTGTCTGTGTCTTCTAATTTTTTTTTAAACAATGAACATACATTACTTCACAGTCAGCATGCATTTGGAGAAACTAGATATTACATGCAACTGAAAGACTGCTGACATTCCTTGTCTGTAGTCATTCAACCTGTCCCTTTTCCCGTATTTCTGGGATAACACCAGCTAACTCCACAGGGGTAACAAGGTTTTTCTGTCTGATTATAACCAGAGTAAGCCTCTACATCAGCAGCTCCACTGCAGAGGACACGACAATCTCACACATACTATGGATTTCTTTCAAGTCCATTTGGAGGTCCTTACTAAAATATTCAAAACAGGCATCTGGCAGACAGACCACTTCTCCAACGAAAAAGGGTGTCAGTCTACCAGAGAGCAGGAATTCAGCCTGTGACAAACTAGTGGGATAAGAGAAATCCTAGAGCACGATGCTAAGGGGAAGTAGACAAAATAACACAAGCTCTTTGCTCCAGATCTAGCTTTTGTTGGCTGGCTGGCAGCTAACCTTTTTGGCCTTCTGCTTCTTACGTAAAGTGCAAACCTAGATTATGTTCAGATATTTGACCACAGCCAACTAATTTATTTAAAGAGTCCACAAGTTTAATAGCATTCAACAGACCAGTGATTCATCCAAAGAAAATTTCTGTGTTTAATACAATATACCCATACCTGTTAAATTACTGGCAACTTGTCGACACTGAACTAAAAATTCAAACCAAGGGTGTGCTTCATGTAACTCTTTTTTTTCCAAAAAGGGACAATTTTCAGGACTAAGTCTGCATATAAAACAAACAAAAAACTTCTTTGATTAACATACAGAATAAGACAGTTACAACCATGTTTGCTCAGGTGATGATTAGAATTTAAAAAAAGAATCTTGGAATTAAAAAGTAAATATAACACAAAATACTCCCACTCTTATATTGTACATATTCTTTATTATATGGAAACAGACAATTTCAGAGACAGATTTTAGAGACATCATATGTTAACCAACTCTTTATCAGATAAATAGATACCTCGTACTTTAAGATACTTCATATTCTATTGGTTTTCACAACAAAAACTTTTTAGCATATTCAAACTTAGTAAGAGGCTTTTAAGAAATTTTTACAAGCCGAGTGTGGTAGCATGCACCTGTAGTTCTAGCTACTTGGGAGCTCAGGTGGGGAAACTGCTTGAGCCTAGGAATTTGAGGCTGCAGTGAGCCATGATTGTGCCACTGCACTCCAGCCTGTGTGACAGAGTGAGACTGTCTCAAAGCAAACAAATAAAAAACGAAAAGCTTATACAACTACAGAGAGGACACAACTGAGGAATTATGGCTCAGAATACATACTTTGAAAATATAGCTCTTAAATCTGTTCTCTTGCCAGTAGCTTTGGAGAAAACATTTCTAAGTAAGACTAACAATATGACATGTCAAAAATACATCTTCTGTTGCAACTCATAGTCTTTTTTTTTTTTTTTGAGATCCAGAGTCACTCTGTTGCCCATGTTGAAGTGCAGTGGTGTGATCTCAGCTCACTGCAACCTCCATCTCCCAGGTTCAAATGATTCTTCTGCCTCAGCCTCCAGAGTAGCTGGGACTACAGGCACACAATGCTACACCTGGCTAATTTTTGTATTTTTAGTAGAGATGGCGTTCCACTATGTTGGCCAGACTGGTCTGGAACTGCTGACCTCAAAAAATCCACCCGCCTTAGCTTCCCAAAGTTCTGGGATTACAGGTGTTAACCACTGTGCCTGGCCTGTTTTTTTTTTTATTTTTTTGATACCGGGTCTCACTGTGTTGCCCAGGCTGGAGTGTAGTGGCACGAACATGGCTCACTGCAGCCTGGATCTCCTAGGCTCAAGCAATCCTACCTCCTCAGCTTCCCAGGTAGCTGAAACTACAGGTGTGTGCCACTATGCATAGCTGGTTTTTTACTTCTTTGTAAAGAGGAAGACCCAGTAGGCCAGGTGCAGTGGCTCACTCCTGTAATTCCAGCACTTTGGGAGGCTGAGGCAGGTGAATTAGGAGGTCAGGAGTTCGAGAGCAGCCTGCCCAACATGGTGAAACTCCATCTCTACTAAAAATACAAAAATTAGCTGGGCATGGTGGTGCATGCCTGTAGTCCCAGCTACTTGGGAGGCTGAGTCAGGATAATTGTTTGAACCCAGGAGGCAGAGGCTGCAGTGAGCCAAGATAATGCCACTGCACGCCAGCCTGGTGACAGAGTGAGACTCAGGAAAACCCACTACATTCCCCAGGCTGGTCTTGAACTTTTGGGCTAAAGTGATTCTCCTGCCTTGGTCTCCCAAAGTGCTGGAATTACAGATGTGAGCCATTGTGCCCATCCAATTCCTAGTCTTTACTACACAAAATAAGTAAAATAAAAATGTTGTCTATGAGTGTACAAATGTGGGCTCTGCAATAAAAATTAAAATTAAATTAGCTCTTCCACTTATTAGCTGTGTGCTTTAAACAAGATACTTTAGTCTCTTTCAAAGCCTGTTTCTTCATCTGTAAAGTGGAGATGGGAGTAACCACCCCATGGAGTTTTTATAAAGATTAAATGAGATAATGCATATAAAGTACTTAGCTTAGTGACAACACTGTAAACACTCACATATTAAAGACTACTTCTATCGTTATTACTGACCCAATAGCAATTAACACTGGCCACAGATGATTCTGCAGGTTGATCATAGGTAGACATATACTGATGTATTGCTTGCTCTGTGTGTGTGTGTCTATGTAAATATAAATTTTAGAGCATATCTAATATATCTTGAAGTGAAATACTCCTTGCTATGAAATCAAACTTGTTTAGCATTCTCTTGGTAATCAAAGTACCAAAGAAAACTCCAAGTGAAACGTTAGAATGTTCCTCTCAAACCTTTTAAAGTATTTCTTTTACTGTATTCTAAAGTCAAGTCTTTAAAAGGTTAACGGAGATACTACAGAATATCACCAAAAAATATATAAGCATTTTCTTGAATGTAGCACTGAATTCAAAGATGTACCAAGTGTTGAAATGGAGAAATTTACTTCAAAAAGATCAGTATTCCTCATGTGAATGCTTACTATTTTCCTAAAAGTCACATTCATAAGTCATATGCAAAGAGAAAATGTGAAGACCTGCTCAAGGACAAATGCATTCTCAGTACTCACTTGTAGCAGTCAAGGTAGACATAAAGAAGATGCTGCAGACCGTGCTCCAAACAATAGAGAATGAACTGAGAATGGAAATCCCAACCTTCTTTGGTCTTGTAGTTTTGAACAGGGAGGGTATCCTGTATTACACCTCCAATACGGCTTAGTCTTAGGAGGAAGCATTCGAAATCTTCCAGTTCAGATGCTAGAAAAACCCCATTCCTATTGGACAGATTTACAGGATGGCAAGTTAAAAAGTTGCTATGTTCAGAGTACACCAAATCACGCCCATAGTTTAAGTCTCAATTACTTAAAAATAATCATTTACAAATTAATGCTGCCAGTTCGTACTATGTTCTCAGACACATATTTTGCTGATTTTTAATAAAATTTTCTGTACTACTGTAGTATTTAAAGGTAGTAATAACAGTCTCAAGTTATCTTTATTATTTTAAAAACCTAAATCAAGCTATTTCCATTTTTTGGTTTGTGATGGAAACCACTACCCAGTATGGCAACAGTGGTTAACCCTTGAAGTTGGTTGCACTAAACATTGAGAAATTCACCAAATATCTAAATAAAATCATGCGACATCACAATAATTTAAACAGATCAACTACTGAACATGAATAGAAATCTGCATGTAAAATTACTTTTTACAAAGTTACTGTTATATAATATATAGCAAAGGAGTAAAGACAATATATACCTGCATTTCGAGTTTAAGGAAACACCATGGAACCACTAACCTAATTATAGGACATTATAAGCCCTTGGTATATTCCTCCCCCATTGTATGCCCTTGCTACCTCCAGAGGTAGTCACTATCTTGACTTTTATGATCATCATTCCCATACTTTGTTTTTTTGGCAGGGTCTTGCTCTGTCCCCCAGGCTGGAGTCCAGTGGTGCCATCTCTGCTCACTGCAACCTCTGCCTCCCAGGCTCAAGTGATCCTCCTACCCCAGTCTTCGAGCAGTTGGGACAAAAGGCATGTGCCACAACACTGAGCTAGTTTTTAAATTTTTTGTAGGGACGAGGTCTGTGTTGTCCAGGCTGGTCTTGAACTCCTGGACTCAAGCAATCCTCCTGCCTAGGCCTCCCAAAATGCTGGGATTACAGGTGTGAGCCACTGTGTCTGGCCTTTTTACTTTTATCCATAGTTTTATTATACATATATGTAATCCCAAATAATTTAAGGTTTTACCTATTTTGAACTTTGTATTATGTAGAACATTCTGGATGCATTGTTCTCTATCTTGTTTCTTCTACTCAACATTGTGTGATTTATCCATGTTGACACCAATGGGTATAGTTTGTTATTTTTCATTATCATATAGTATTCCATTGTATACATATACCATATTTATCCACTCTACATTTGAGAAAATTTAGCCATATTTATGATAAAACCTATTGGCAAACTAAGCATAGATGCAAATTCCCTTAACTTAAAAGAGGAATCTAGAAAAATCCTTCTAGTCAACATCATACTTATGAGTGAATCATTGAGGTCCATTTTAGCTGTTCCTAGATTTTGGAGAAAATAAATTTGCATTTCCTTAACTACAAATGAGAAAGAATCTTTTCATATGTTTATTAGCCATTTGTGTTTCCTCTTTTTGTGAGAAGCCTATGTGCTGGTATCTTTCTCCACAGATCGAAGTTCTACTCTGCTTCACCCTATTCTGTTCCTGGAGGCTCACCCCTGTGGGTTCTACTACAAGACTCCAGTGTCCTCAGACTTCTGTTCTAGGTTGTGGGAGGGCCCCATAAGGAGATAAGAGGGAATACTCTGGTTCTCTCTGTGCTGGGTGACTATAGCTTGGTTGACACCCTCCGCTAAGGGCCACAACTCCTGCCAAGCAGCTCTCTTGGTTTCAGTGACAGATCTTTGCCCCTTTAGTCCTTTTAGAAAGTATATCCTACTACTCCCAAAGTCGTGAAAATATTCACTGATAGCATTTTCCAAATTTTATACTTTTACATTTGACATTTAGGTGTTAACATCTACCTAGAATTGATTTAATGTAGAATAAAAGGTAGAGAGGGGAATCTGGTTAGACTTTTCCCCCATATAGCTATTCAGTTATTCCAGCCTCATTTTCAAAAAAATGTTTTTTTCCCTCACTATTGTGTAGGACTATCTTTGTCATATGTAAAATGATCATAGAGATATAGGTCTGTTTCTATGCAAACTCTTCTGTTCTCTACCCTGGCACCAATACTCTCACTGTCCTAACTACTATAGCTTTAGAATAAGTTTTGATATCTGGTAGGGTAAGTTCTCTTTCAGGGCTCTTCTTGACCCTCTAATTTCTTTTTTTTCTTTTTCTTTTTGAGATGGAGTTTCACTCTGTCTCCCAGGCTGGAGTTCAGTGGCTTGATCTTAGCTTACTGCAACCTCCGCCTCCTGAGTTCAAGTGATCCTCCTGCCTCAGCCTTCTGAGTAGCTGGGATTACAAGCACGTGCCACCACGCCTGGCTAATTTTTGTATTTTTAGTAGAGATGAGGTTTCACCATGTTGGCCCAGACTGGTCTTGAAATCCTGACCTCAAGTGATTTGCCCGCCTCAGCCTCCCAAAGTGCTGGGATTATAGGTGTGAGCTACCACGCCCAGCAGACCCTCTAATTTCTATATAAATATTTATGATCAGCATGTCATAATGTGCGCCCCCCACCTCCTCCCCACACACACAAACTGGCTGGGATTTTTACCAAGACTGTACTGTATTTAAAGATCAACTTTGTAAGAGTTGACAGTAGGCCTGTCTTGCTCCAAATCTAAAGAGAATGCTCACAATGTTTCACTAGTAAGTATAATGCTGGCTAGAAGGATTTTTCTAGATACCTCTTTTAAGTTAAGGAGTTTGCATCTATGCTTAGTTTGCCAATAGTTTTTATCACAAATAGGCTGAATTTTATCACATGCTTTTCTGTATCTAACAGGGTAGTATGATTTTTTTCCCCTTTAAACTGGTGGTATAGAGTTTATTAATTTACTAAATTCCTAATTCTAAAACTATATATACTTTAGTTGTTTTAAAAAAACAAAGATTAGCCAGGCATGATGGCGGGTGCCTGTAGTCCCACTTACTTGGGAGGCTGAGTGAGGAGAAATGCTTGAACCCAGGAGGCAGAGGTCGCAGTGAGCCGAGATTGTGCCACTGCACTCCAGCCTGGGTGACAGAGCAAGACTCCATCTCAAAACAAAACAAAAAAACAAAACAAAACAAAAAACCAACGCTAAGCAAAATATTAGGTATGCATACAAGTTCTGTAATATTTACTTGTAAAAAAACAAGAGCATTTAGTGCAATGGAGAGAAGAATGAATAGAAAATCAGGCGCTAGAGGACTTAAATCTGTAATTAACTGGCTTGTGCAAAGCATTTAAATTCCCTGGATCTGACTCTCCACATCTTTACATTGGGGAAGAAAATACAGCTATAAGTATACCTCAATAAGTATAAGTAGAAAATAATACATCCCCATCTCAGCTCTTGTCACGTACTCCTTATAGCCCTACTGGAAACTTAACATTTCTACACCAAAGTGCATAAAATGTTTTGGGAGACACCTGCATCTAGAACTTGAAAGCTTATTCGTTACCACATGATGTTAAATGCATAGGATTTTTTGTTTCTTCTTGAGACAGAGTCTCACTGTCACCCAAGCTAGAGTGCAATGGTGCGATCTTGGCTCACTGCAACCTCTGTCTCTTGGGTTCAAGTGATTCTCCTGCCTCAGGCTCCCGAGTAGTTGGGATTATCTGGCATTATGTCTGACTAATTTTTGTAGACACAGGGTTTCACCATGTTAGCCAGGCTTGTCTTGAACTCCTGACCTC
Organism: Cheracebus regulus; assembly: GCA_963574635.1. Taxonomy (NCBI): domain Eukaryota; kingdom Metazoa; phylum Chordata; class Mammalia; order Primates; family Pitheciidae; genus Cheracebus; species Cheracebus regulus. The sequence goes on along the minus strand of CAUYQU010070740.1, from coordinate 18,466 downwards.
AGGTGATCTGCCCACCTCGGCCTTCCAAAGTGCTAGGATTACAGGCATGAGCCACTGCACCCGGCCAAATGTGTATGATTTTAAAACTTCACTATAAAGTGAAATTTTATAATAATATGAAACAATACTGTGTTGTATTTATGGCATTTCAAAGGAAAAACTATACCATTATTTTTCCTTGCTCTTCCTTTGTATTCTTCCCATTGAGGATTAGTTCAACAGTTACAATACCTGGCCAGCTTATCCAAAATTTCATTCCTCATGTAGTTGTTACAGCAAGTATTCTGGTTAATAACATCAACAGTCAGAAGGGGCCATTTGTTCTGTGGAAGTGAAGCATAACTATGCTGGGTTTGAAATTCTCCAGTCCATAGGATAATGTTTAACCAGTCATGGCGAGCTGTGAGGTATCTCCAGAGAGCTTCAGGGGAATATGATTTGTATTCTACATGAAGAATAAAACACATTTTAAATATAATTAATTATGTTTACTGATACATAACACTAAACTACGAGTAAATATAACAATCTGGACACAAATATTTATACAATATATTAATTATTCAGGTCCTCTGCTTCTTTTACTATTTTCTCCTTTTTTTTTTTTTGAGACAGGGTCTCGCTCTGTTGCCCAGGTTGGAGTACAGTGGTGCACTCATGGTGCCCTCAACCTCCTGGGCTCATCCTACTTCAGATGCCCAAGTAAAATGTTGGGCATGTGCAGGCATGTGCTACCATGCCCAGGTAAAATTTTTTTTTTTTTTTTTTGATACGGAGTCTTGCTCTGTCACCCAGGTTGGAGTGCAGTGGTATAATCTTGGCTCACTGCAACCTCTGCCTCCCAGGTTCAAGCAATTATCCTGTTTCAACCTCCCAAGTAGCTGGGATTACAGATATGCACCACCACACCCCAGCTAATTATTTTAGTAGAGATGGGGTTTCACAATGTTGGCCAGGTTGGTCTTGAACTCCTGACCTCTGGTGATCCACCTGCCTCAGGTAATTAAAAAAAAAAAATTCTGTAGAGACAGGGGTCTCACTATGTTGCTAGCTGGTCTTGAAATCCTGGTCTCAAGCAATCCTCTCATCTCAGCTTCCCAAAGTGCTGGGATTACAGGTGTGAGACACCAAGGCTGGTTGCATTGTTTATTTTATAATCAATACTCCAGCCAAAGAGCTAGATGTTGCTTCTAATTACTATGGTCATTAAAATTAAACTTTGGTATTAGCTGTACATTTCACTTACCTGTTCAACCCTCTTCTTCCCTTATCTTTACTTTAATAAAAACTTTGTTTCAAAAGGGTAAGGATGAGGCCGGGCACAGTGGCTCAGGCCTATAATCCCAGGACTTTGGGGAGGCTGAGGCGGGTGGATCACCTGAGGTTGGGAGTTCGAGACCAGCCTGAGCAACATGGAGAAACCCCGTCTCTACTAAAAAATACAAAAGTTAGCCAGGCATGGTGGCCCACTCCTATAGTCCCAACTACTTGGGAAGCTGAGGTAGGAGAATCGCTTGAACCTGGAAGGCAGAGGTTGTGGTGAGTCAAGATTGCGCCATTGCACTCCAGCCTGGGCAACAAGAGTGAGACTCTATCTCAACAACAACAACAACAAAAAAAAAAAAAAAAAAAAAAAAAAAAAAAAGAAAAGAATAAAAAGGGTAAGAATGAAAGGAAGAAAATAAATTTAAAGTAAATAAAAACTTCAGCCATACTACTAAGTCTGAATTGCTACTGTTAATTACTGTTAGTTATGCCCAAGATTCCCTATATCAGGTGGCAAAGATCCCCAATTTACACAAGAAACTCAGACTATTTGGAAAAATAAAGATTGTCACTTTGAAGCTGGAATGAAAACTCAACCTTGAAATCTCAATTCATTTAACTATTTTTTAAAATTTTACTGGCACATTATAAATCCCTTCCAGAAACTCTAAGAAAGAGGTCTTAATGCAATGACTTGCATTTTAAAGAACCTGAATGTTATTTCCCAAAAGGAATTCTAAAATCGAGACACACTGAAATATTTAAATACCAATAACCAATTTAATCCTCATTCATTATGTTTTTATTTCAAGCTCTCTCCACACTTGCCTTCTGGACTTATCTTGGGGAGAAGGATGGATTCTTGTGTTAGCTGATCCCACCACAGAGCCCAATTTAACACAATTCTGTGTTCCTGTTTGTTAAATTCATCTTTACAATCATACTTCAGGAATGAGTCCAAAACAGACTTGTGCATGAAAAAATCTTGTTCGTTTATCCAATACCTAAAAACAGTGATATAATTTTTTTTTTTTAATTCTGGAGAAAAAGGCATCATTCCTTTTTATCTGCTCAAGAGCATCTAACTCTTTTGGGAAACACATAATACTGATTATGCAAATATTACAAAGATAGATAACTCTTAAGTCCCTTCTGTCTGATACAAATTTTATCTCCGTGGAGAATGCAGGCTCAGTTCCACATAAGAACCTTGTGCTAACAATTACAAACTAAATACTCTCTACAGTATTTTAATATTAACAAAAGAGAACTAATGAAACTACCTGGGAAATGACTGGATTTGCATATGTTCTTGGAAATGTCCCAAATAAAGTTTCTCAACTTGATGCACGAAGTCTATAGTTCTTTTTTCTTTTTCAGAAAAATAATGTTTTTCTTTTAAAATTTCAACCTTGAATAAAAAGTAATTAAATTAAAGCAGTGACTTTACAAAAATCAAACACATTTGTAAAAAATGTCTTAAGATTATCAAAGAAGATAGTACTGGGAATTAAAGATTTAAATAAAGTTATGACATAAAATGCCATTCAAGGATTATATTTTGAACGTTTGAGTTAACGTAGGTTAACACAAAATTTTCTTTTGCCACAAATGTAAAATAGTCACTTAAAAAACATGAAGGGGTTTTCACACTTTTACTTATTAGATATTAGTGGAACATTAAAATTACTTAAAGTTGTTCAAGGTTTTCCTCCAAGTTTTTCACCGAGGCTTTCTAGAAATTGTATACTACATAGTCTCATCTTTACCTACCAAAAAGTCCCGTATATTTTTATCAGTTGTATAGAAGCATATCTTGAGCAATTGATCTTTTACATCGAACCCCTAAAATAAGCATAGAAAACCAAAAAAAGTTACATTTTGTAAGGGAACTATTTTGAACATAAATATGATATGGAAACACTCTATTATAGACATCTATCTTGTTAGAATTCCACAGCTATCTGCTCTTTCAAATATTCATTTTCCCACATTTTTTTATTTTTTAATTTATTATTATTATTTTTTGAGACAGTCTTGCTCTGTTGCCCAGGATGGAGTATAGTGGTGTGGTCACAGCTCACTGCAGCCTTGATCCTCAGGCTCAAGTGAGCCTATCACCTCAGCCTCCCAAGTGGCTGGGGCTACAGGTGTGTGCCACCATGCCTAGCTAATTTTTTTATTTTTTGTAGAGATGGGATTTCTTCATGTTGCCCAGGCTGGTCTTGAGCTTCTGGGCTCAAGTGATCCTCCTGCCTCAGCCTCCCAAGGTGCTAGGATTACAGGCACGAGCCACCCTGCCTGGCTCTCCTACATTTATTATATGTATTTACTGCCTATCCCTAAAGTCCTTAAGTGTTTTGTCAGACCAAAGGCAGCACACAAAACAATTTAAGGCAATGCTAGGCTACCACAGGACCAAAACGATAGCAATCTGGTATGCCAATTCAAGTGGAAACAAAGATCAATGTAAACAACATCCACATATTTCCACTACTCTGCACCTCCTGAAACTTACCATGGGCAAGACCCCAACCATGCAGATTAGAGCTAGATATCAGCTTAGTCTAGGAGCCCTACTTCTAGGACTTACCCTTCTCATATGAAGTAAAACCATAGAGCATAAAGCCCCAGCAAAGGCCTACTTTACTAGAAAGTTCAAGTGGAGATATAAGGGGTCATACGAAGAATACAGAATGTCCTCCAACAAATAATGTGCTCTTGTGCATGCTTGGATATGTGTGAAGTCTTCTATGAGAAACACTATCTCCTTCTAATCAAAGTGCCAGTTCTAGTAAAGTACTTTTTTTCTTTTCGTGTTTTTTTTTGAGACAGGGTCTCATTCTGTCATCAGGCTGGATGGAAAGCAGTGGCGCGATCTCAGCTCACTGCAGCCTCTGCCTCCCGGGTTCAAACGATTCTTGTGCCTCAGTCTCCCAAGTAGCTGGGATTACAGGCATGTATCACCCACCTGGCTAATTTTTGGCATTTTTAGTGGAGACAAGGTTTACCATGTTGGCCAAGCTGGTCTCAAACTTCTGCTTGAAGTGATCTGCCTGTCTCAGCCTCCCACAGTGCTGGGATTACAGGTGTGAGCCACTGCACCCAGCCCAGAGAGTACTTTTAAACACCATTTAAAAATCTCTTCAAGAGAGATGGAAACAACCTAAGTGTCTATCAACAGATGAATGGATAAAGAAAATGTGGTGTATATGCACAAAGGAATATTTGGCCTTAAAAAATACAAGGAAAGGCTGAGTGTGTTGGCTCATGCCTATAATCTCTGCACTTTGCGAGGCCAAGGCAGGAGGATTGCTTGAACCCAAGAGTTGGAAACCAGCCTGGGCAACACAGTGAGACCATATCTCTGCAAAAAAAAAAAAAAAAAAAAAAGACGAAGAAGAAAACCTGCCATTTTAAACGACATAGAGGATATTATACTAAATGAAGTAAGCCAGACAAAGAAAGACAAATTCTTCATGCTCTCACTTATATATGGAATCTAAGAAAAAGCTGAACTCACAGTAATAGAGAGTAGAACCATATTACCAGGGACTATGGGATAGGGGAAAAAAAGGAGATACTGGTTAAAAGGTACAAACCTTCAGATATAAATAACTTCTGGAGACCTACGTATAGCATAGTGACTAAAGTTAATAATAATACACTGTATACTTGGAATTTGTAGAGAATAGATCTCAACTGTTCTCGCCACATATACAAATATAACTATGTGAGGTAATAGACATATTTATTAGCTTGCTTGTGGTAATTTTTCACCATGTATATACATATCAAAACAATATATTGTACACCATAAATATATGTAATTTTTGTCACTCATACCTAAATAAAGTTAGGGGGAAAATATCTTCAAGAAAGTTCTCAGGCTGGGCATGGTAGCTCATGCCTGTAATCTCAGCACTTTGGGAGGCCGAGGCTGGCAAATCACCTGAGGTCAGGAGTTCAAGGAGAGCCTGACCAACATGGATAAACCGTGTCTCTACTTAAAATACACAAAATTACTGGGCATGGTGGTGCATGCCTGTAATCCCAGCTACTTGGGAGGCTGAGGTAGGAGAATGGCTTGAATCTGGGAGGTGGAGGTTGTGGTGAGCTGAGATTGCGCCATTGCACTCCAGCCTGGGCAACAAGAGTGAAATTCCATCTCAAAAAAAAAAAAAAAGAAAGTTCTCAGTACCAAAATATTTCTCAGTGTTATTTCTTTTTTAGATTTAGAGACAAGGTCTTGCTCTGTTACCAGCTGTTTACAGGTGTGATCGTAGTTCACTGCAGCCTAGAACTCCTGGGCTCAAGAGATTCTCCTGCCTCAGCCTTCTGAGTAACTAGGACTACAGGGGTGATACGGCTTGGATTTGTGTCCCTGCCCAAATCTCATGTCGAATTGTAACTCCCAATTTTGGAGGAGGGGCCTGGTGGGAGGTGACTGGATCAAAGGGGCAGATTTCCCCCTTGCTGTTTTTGTGATAGCGAGCGAGTTCTCATGATATCTGTTTGTTTAAAAGTATATAGCACCTCCCCACTGCTCTCTCTCCCTCCTTCTCTTGCCATATAAGACATGCCTGCTTCCTCTTCCCCTTCTGCCATGACTGTAAGTTTCTTGAGGCCTCCCTAGCCCTGCTTCCTGTACAGCCTGCAGTACTATGAGCCAATTAAACCTCTTTTCTTTCTAAATTACCCAGTCTCAGGTAGTTCATTATTAATTATTTATTTTTTGAGCTCTGTTGCCCAGGCTGGAGTGCAGTGGCACCATCTTGGCTCACTGCAACCTCTGCTTCCTGGGTTCAAGCAATTCTCTCTGCCTCAGACTCCCAAGTACCTGAGATTGTAAGTGCCCGCCACCACACCAGCTAATTTTTGTAGGTTTAGTACAGACGGGGTTTCGCCATGTTGGTCAGGTTGGTCTCAAACTCCTGACCTCAGGTGATCCACCCACCTCAGTCTCCCAAAGTTCTGGGATTACAGGCATGAGCCACCACACCTGGTTCAGGTAGTTCTTCATAGCAATATGAGAATAGACTAATATAAAGTGCAAGTCACCATGTCCTTTTTACTTTTTGTAGAGACAGAGTCTGGCTATGTTACCCATGCTGGTCTTGAATTCCTGGCCTCAAGTGATCTTCCTGCCTCAACCTCTGAAGCACTGGGATTACAGACATAAGCCACCATTCCCAGATCTTCTCAGTGTTATTAATATCATTATTTCCTAGTAAAGACTACATAAATGTCTTAGTTTTTGAAATAATTATAAATACAAATCAATTTTATAGTAACTATAAATTATATTAAATACATTTTAAGGCTTTATGGATTACACTACTCACCATATTCTTCAAAAGTTCAGAGGCTTCCTTTATATTGTTTTTTTTTATATTTTCAAAGACCAAATTTAGGCCTATTCCAATCAGCTCCTCAAGTTTTTGAGCAGAATGACTATTCATCCTGAAGAAAGTTTGTGCCTCTGGTATTTTGTTGTTTAAAATGGCATTGGCAATAACTTCCTAGGAAAAGAAAAACGTTTGCCTTTTAAGTTCCTTTTCATTTCCTTATTACAATTATCAACATGAGATTTATACACTCATTGAGCATCTAACTAAGGAACTTATATTTAAAAATCTATTACTAGATTTGGGGTTAGGTTCAAGGGATATAAAATTGAATAAAACAAAGATCCTACGCTCCAGGAGCTAGCAGAAGACACACTGATTATAGTACTGTATGATAAGGGCTGTGATAAAAGTCTCCCAGGGTGCTAGAGAGGAAGGTCCGGAAGAGGAACACCTAAATAAGAAGGATGACCACCACCCTGCGCCACCCCCGCCACCTGGACACAGGCTTCCTTGGAGAAGTAACTGGTAACTGATGAGACAAAAAATTTAAAGACCAGTAAGTGTTTCACAGATATACTGAGATAAGAGGGCAGGTGTTCCAAAAAGAGGGAACATCATATGCAGAGGAACAAAGAAAAGGAACTGCATCAAGCCTTCAGGAAACTACAAATTACTCAACATAACTGGAGAAAAAACTGGAGTAGCAGATGAGACTTGAAAGCAAAGCAGAGGTTCCATCATGACGAACCTTGCATATGAGGTAGATTTTATCCCGAAACTGTGGAGCCACTGAAAGACCTTAAAAGCAAGATGTGATGTAATCAGATACATATTTACAGAAAAATATCCAGGCAGCAATATATAGAGTGGACTGAAAGTGATTCAAGCTCAAGATACTGAGGCATTAGAAGGCTACTACCAATAATCCATGTGAAAAGAAATACTTAAACTGAAGATCTAAACCCTAGAGAGAACAGAAAGGAGGCATTCTCAACCTGACGCTTTAAAGGCATCTGTAAACCCCGTTAAGCCATAGACAAAATTTTGTCTATGTGGACACATTCACATGCCTGTTTTTGCAGACAGGGTCTACAATTTTTATCAAAGTAAACTATAACCCCTTGCCCTGGCAAAAGTTGAAAATCAGCAATTTTGAGTAAAAAGAGGACCACAGACAGAGGCTTGCAGAACATTAGCGGAGGGAAACAGAAAGAGAAACCTGTAAAGGAGACAGGAAAAAGGAGACAAAAAAGTAGAAGGAAAAGTATGCAATTTTTTACTTTTTAAGGTTAGGCAATGAATAAGAGATACAGAAAATGCAGTCACACCAGGTACTTCCAAATCCCTCCACCCCAAGAACAGCAATCTTAACAACCTGGCAGCATCTCAATCTTATCACTTTCATTCTCTATTGATTATGATCATCTGTGTTAAGCTGTTTTAGCTTTTGTTTCTCCAATACCAATACCCTCCAGTGGGTGAAGGAATTCTTTCAGTCCCTAAGTCATACAGATAGTAGTAAATTCTAGCTCTATTATCGTAACTTCTACTGTGAGGGAAAAAAGGCAAACAGATAGATGAAAATTTAACTGGGCAAAATGTCTTAAATTAGAATTTCAGATAGGATTAAAATTAAATATCCTTCTAAGTAATAATGTTATAAAATAAAAATTTCCAAAGATCTAATCAGCAGCAGCAATTCAATTTATCTAAATGTCAGGCAGAATGCATGAGGTCAGAGTACCAGGCTTGAGCCAATGAGGGAGTATTGCTAAGGGAGTACCACTTCACTAAACTAAGGGGTTTAGAGTTGGGTGTTTGTTACTGAACCCAAGTGGGCAGATGTGGCATTAAGAGGGAGCCTACCCATGTTGTGAATTAAATAAATGCAGCTTGTAGACATAAATTTGAAGTCATAATCAGAGATCCCAAAACTGATAAAACCTAAAACCTTTGCCAAACATTCTGAATCACAAGTGTGTAGAATCTGAATTCTGTTTTTTCTATTGTTTTCTCAGATCTTCTGAATCTGGCAAATAAAAGAAGTGATAATTACTCATGCTTACCTCAAAGCTGAGTTTCTCCCATATACTGCTTTCCTTTACGTTGGGGACATTTTCATGTACATCATATTCATCTATAGCATCTGTTAGCTTCCAAGGAAACTTTATCATGAAGGTTCGAAGTTCATTAATGTAGCTAGTCAAAATGTTCACTCCTTTTTGCAGATGTTCGTCTAGCTCTGTGGAAAATATCAATGTGCCAATTTGTGTGTATGTGTGTGCATGTGTGTATAAATATAAACCACGAGCTGCTATATAAAAGAATTCTAGAGAAAGTCAAAATTCAAACTTGGTATTTTAAAATTTCACACAATATGTTTGAGGTTTTTCCTATTTACAAGCAGGTAGCTCTGTATTTTAATATAACCCTTTCCTTTTCTTGTTCTTCACGATTAGTCCTGGTTCTTTCTACCAACTTTCTCAGTATCAAAACCCATTTCACTTACTCAGTTACACACTGACCTTACCCAAACGTAATAAATGATGTGCCACTAGTTTATGCTGTGTCACACAATAGCAGCACTTGTATCTGTTCTGACGCAGGAACAGCAGAATTGTCCCCTTCCTAGCTGCTATTCTTACCTTCAGTGTGAATAAAAAGCTCCTTTATTTGCTTGTTAAGGAAAGACAGTGTAAGATTAAGCAATTGTTCTGAAAAATGTTTGCTTTGGGGTTCAGAATAACTTCCTCTAATTGCTGAGCAAAGTAAATCCAATGCTGGTATCAGCTCTTCCACATCTGAGAAAGAACCAAAGAAATTAACATGAACACCAGGATCTTCACAATATAATTAACATATCAAAAAATGTCATGTTACAGTCTTTTAAAACATAAAACAAGGACCCATGTCTTATTTTTAAAAAGCTCACAAAACTTTTATGAAGGCTTATTACCTGAAATCTTCAATGATTCTAATTATTAATAGTTATTACTTACTGGTATCGCTGTTAATTACCCGTCTGCTGACCACCTACATCTTAAGTACTATACATGGTGTTTTATAAATGCTTTCTCATTTATTTCTTTCAACAACTTAAGAGGTAGGTGTGTATTATATTCTCTTTCCGTAGATTAAAAAAACTGAGGTTCAGAGGATAAGTAACTTGCCCAAGCTAATTTATAAAGTAAGTAGCAGGGCCAGGCGCAGTGCCTCATGCCTGTAATCCCAGTCCTTAGGGAGCCCAAGGTGGGAAGATCACTTGAAGTCAAGAGTTTGAGATCTGCCTGGCTGACATAGCAAAAACCTGCCTCTTCTAAATACAAAAATTAGCCAAGTGTGCTGGTGGGTGCCCGTTATCCCAGGTACTCCAGAGGCTGAGGCAGGAGAATTGCTTGAGCCTGGGAGGCAGAGGTTGCAGTAAGTCAGGATTCTGCCACTGCACTCCAGCAGCCTGGGCAAGAGTGAAAAAGAAAACGAAAAACAAAGTAAGTGGCAGGGCCAAAATTTGAATTTAAGCCTGTCTGATTGCAGAGCTATTCCGTGCTAAACGTTCAAGTGAAAGCAAGAAGTATGGGACCCTGAATGTTTTATCTGCAGCTGAAGGCTCTAATTAAGCGACTCCTGTTTTTCTCAGCACTGGCCCCACCTTTAGGATTACATCTGTGAGACGAGAATAATGGGAAACAGGTTTTCCACCTAGGAGAGGGTAAGGCTATTGCCACTGCTTCCCATTCCAGACCATCTCTACCCTTTAGAGCTGAGCAGGGCAGGTGAGAGTATAATGAGGAGAAATCACTAACCACCAAACAACAGAAGTGAATAATGACTCTACAATTGCTAATGGAGCCCAGCTCAATACCAGAAACCAAGCCATTTTCTAGAAATTCAAGCAGTTTTTAAAAAAACAGAGCATTAGAAAAGCTGGCAATTCAAGAAAGAAGAGACCAGACTCTGCACTCAAAACAAGAGAGTGTGTGTGTGAGTTTTTTTTTTTTTTTGGAGATGGAGTTTTGCCGTTCTTGCCCAGGCTGGAGTGCAATGGTGTGATCTCAGCTCACTGAAACCTCCACCTCCTGGGTTCAAGCAATTCTCCTGCCTCAGTCTCCCAAACAGCTGGGATTACAGGCATGCACCACCACCACACCCAGTTAATTTCTGTATTTTTAGTAGAGACGGGGTTTTGCCATGTTGGCCAGGCTGGTATTGAACTTCTGACCTCAGGTTATCCGCCTGCCTTGCCTTCCCAAAGTGTTAAAATTACAGGCGTGAGCCATCACGCCTGGCTGACTTTGGTTGATTTTAACAGAAGGAAACTTTATTGAAATGTTTTTCTGTCCTGTATAAAACTCTCTTGAATTTGAAAGATCATCTCTTCCTTGCATACTAAAAATAGAGAGTACTTAATAAGACATGAGCAATTAATAGCCCATATAGTATGAGAGCATTTATAGAATATGATAACACTGTCAAATTTCCACAAAGTTGCCCAGGCATGGTGGCTCACATCTGTAAGCCCAGTACTTTGGGAGGCAGAGGACTGTTTGAGCCCAGGAGTTTGAGCCCAGCCTGGGCAACACAGAGAGACCCCATTCTCTACAAAAAATAGCTGAGGGTGGTGGCATGCACCTGTAGTCCCAGCTACTTGGGAGGCTAAGGTGGGAGGACTGTTGAGCCCAGGATGTGAGGCTGCAATAAGCCGTTCATCATGCCACTGCAGTACAGCCTGGGCAACAGAGTGAGACTCTGTCTCAAAAAAAAAAAAAAAAAAGAAGAAACTTTCTAAAAAGCATATAAAATCCCATGACTAAGTTTTGGCAAATAATTGAGTCATCAGAAAACCCAAGACAATAATTTGCAAGTTACTAAGAAGATTAAATAAGTATAAATGTAGAAATCTTTATTCCACTTACTTCTTAAATAACAATGGGATGAAAAATGGTCAGACTGATCAAGTACAGAAGATTCTGATGATGGATTAAAAAGATTTTCCTTGCTCTTCAAAAAGAAATCTACTGTGTCCAGCTGACGATTTTCTATTCCAGCCTGAAGTGAGAAAAATAAAAATAAAAAATTAACAATAGGAAACAAAATCAGGATTCAGATTTTTAAAAAAAACTTTAGAATTTAATGTGGTGAGACAGGAGGCAAAAGACTACATGAATACCTGGACTACAGTCATTTTGACTGGGACCCTCCCCACTCTTCCCCTCCCCTCCTGCCTCAGCTTCCCAAAGTGCTGGGATTAAAGGTGCAAGCCACCATGCCTGGCCCAATTTCTGCTCCAGAAGAGAACAGGTGGTTATTAGAATACAAAACCTTTCAGCTCTACCATTTTATAATTCTAAAACGATTCAAAGCTATTAGGGATTGCCCTTACTGTTAAGTTATATTCTATTTGAATTAAAATGTTATGGCAGTATAATATAAAGTCATAATCTGTCACCTAGGCTGAGGTACAGTGGCATGATCTTAGCTCACTGCAACCTCTGCCTCCCCAACTCCAACAATTCTTGTGCCTCAGTCTCCCAAGTAGCTGGAACTACAGGCAAACAGCACCACGCCCAGCTAATTTTTTTGTTTTGTTTTTTTAGTAGAGGTTCCCAGCCAGATTCTTAGTTGTCTTTTTTTTGAGACAGAGTCAGGTTCTGTCACCTGGGCTGGAGTGCAGTGGTGTGATCTCAGCTCACTGCAACCTCTGCTTCCTGGGTTCAAGCAATCCTCCTGCCTCACAGTCCCAGGTAGCTGAGATTACAAGCCTGAAACATCACACTCAGCTAATTTTTGTATTTTTAGTATAAACAGGGTTTCACCATGTTGGCCAGGCTGGTCTTGAACTCCTAACCTCAGGTTACCTGCCCGCCTGGGTCTCCCAAAGTGCTGGGATTATAGGCGTGAGCCACCGCACCAGCCACATTCCCTATTTTTAATAAACAAAAATAAAATAAACTTTTAAAAGTTTTTTTAAAAAATAGTATGATGGCCAGACGTGGTGACTTACGCCTGTAATCCCAGCACTCTGGGAGGCCGAGGAGGGTGGATCACCTGAGGTCAAGTGTTCAAGACCAGCCTGGCCAACATAGTGAAACTGTCTCTACTAAAAATACAAAAATTAGCTGGGCGTGGTGGCAGGCACCTGTAATCTCAGCTACTCAGGAGGCTGAGGCAGGAAAATCATCTGAACCTGGAAGGTGGAGGTTGTGGTGAGCCAATATCAAGCCACTGCACTCCAACATGGGTAGCACAGCAAGATACTGTCTCAAAAACACACATAAAACAAAATCAAACAAACAAAAAAGAGTATGTGGCCTAAGAAGCCTAAAATATTTACTGTATGATCATTTACAAAGTTGGTGGGGTGCAGTTGCTCATGCCTGTAATCCCAGCACTTTGGGAGGCTGAGGTGAAAGGACTGCTTGAGCCCAGTAGTTCAAGACAAGCCTGGGTAACATAGTGAGACCATGTTTCTACAAAAAATAAAAAAGTAGCTGGGTGTGGTGGTGCACACCTGTAGTCCTAACTACTGGGGAAGTTGAGGAAGAAGGGTCTCTTGAGCCCAGGAAGTTGAAGCTGTAGTGAGCTTTGATTGTGCCACTCTATGCCAGTCTGCGCAAAAAAAAAAAAAAAACTTGTCTCAAAAAAAAAAAAGAAAAAAGAAAAAAAAAAGGCTGGGGGTGGTGGCTCACGCCTGTAATACCAGCACTTTTGGGAGGCTGAAGCAAGTGGGTCACTTAGGTCAGGAGTTCGAGACCAGCTTGACCAATATGGTGAAACTCCATCTCTACTAAAAATACAAAAATTAATCGGGCGTGGTGGCGCATGCCTGTAGTCCCAGCTACTTGGGAGGCTAAGACAGGAAAATTGCTTGAACCCAGAAGGCAGAGGTCGAAGTGAGCTAAGATTGAGCCATTGCACTCCAGCCTGAGTGACAGAGTGAGACTCCAACAAAAAAAAAAAGAAAAAAGAAAAAAGAAAAAAAAATTGCCACCCTTAGGGCAAACCATTGTGCATAAGAATCACCTGGAGAATCTGTCAAGCTGTGGACTGCAAAACCCTGCCCCTAGACTTTCTAATTCAGTAGGTATTGGGAGAGACCTTCAATTTGCATTTCTAATCCACAGGTCATGGTGAGCTGCTGGTCCAGAAACCAGATTTTGAGAGCCAATGGGCCTAAGTTCTGGTGTTAATATACCAAGGGAGGTGAGAGACATTGGTGGGAATTATGTTGGAGGAAGAAAAAAACAGGACAAACCTAGGGTCCATGTGAGGTGACTTCCACCAAAAAAAGATAAACTAGAAAAATTACTGACCCCAGAGGGAGACTATAAACAAACTAAGCCTTTGCTCTGAGTGGTGGAAGTAAAAACTAAATTATCAATTAATAAACAGAATATTCTTGTTCTTATAATATATATACTAAAGTACTTAGAGTGAAAGGTTATAAAGTTTGCAACTTTAAAATGGTTAAGCAAAAAAAAAAAAAATACAATTAAAACAAATGTGGTTTGGGAGGCTGAGGCAGGCGGATCACCTGAAGTTAGGAGTTTGAGACCAGTCTGGCCAACATGGTGAAACCCCATCTCTACTAAAAATACAAAAATTAGCCAGGCTTGGTGGTGCATGCCTGTAATCCCAGCTACTCGGGAGGCTGAGGGAGGAGAACTGCTTGAACCTGGAAGGTGGAGGTTGCAGTGAGCCAAGATCGCGTCATTGCACTTTGGTGTGGGCGACAGAGTGAGACTCCAGTTGGGAAAAAAAAAAAAAAAAGACACAAATGTGCTAAAATGTTAACAGTTGGTGAATCTAGGTTAAAGGTAACTTAATGTTCATTTTACTATTTTTTAAAGTTTTTCTGTAGATGTTAACAAAACCACACCTATAAAAGTAATGACCAAATAGTAATTCTAAAAATAAAAAAATATGAAAATTTAAATTAGAAACACAACAGATGCGTTTAAATTAAGCAGATTATACACAGCTGAAGAAAGAATTAGTGCACTGGAAGATATGAAGAAATTATCCACAAAGTAACAATGTCTCATAGTGGTTACGAGGAATTGGGTAAAGTGTCAACACAGTCTAACTACATCTGATTAAAAGACCAATGTGACAAATGGAAAATACATTTTCTTTCTTCTTTTTTTTTGGTAGACAGAGTCTCACTCTGTTGCTCAGGCTGGAGTGCAGTGCCAAAATCTTGCTCAGTGCAACCTCTACCTCCTGGGTTCAAATGAATCTCTTATCTCAGCATCTCAAGTAGCTGGGATTACAGATGTGACCCACCATGCCCAGCTAATTTTTTAAAATATATTTAGGAGAGAATCAACTCCTGGCCTCTGCTTGCCTCAGCCTCCCAACTGCTAGGATTACAGGTGTGAGCCACTGTGCCTAGGCTGGATAATACATTTTCAATTTTCAAGCACATTGAACTTTTAATAAAACTGAGTAGTCAGGGCTGGGCAGATCACCTAAGGTTAGGGGTTCGAGACTAGCCTGATCAACATGGACAACCCTGTCTCTACTAAAAATACGAAAAAAAATTAGCATGTTACTGCTTCTGAAGATTGTCTTGTGGGAAAAGATGTAGAGGTGGAAGACAGTGATACTGATGATCCTGACCCTGTGTAGGCCTAGGACATGTACGTGTCTTCATTTTCAGTAAAAAAGTTTAAATAGCAAAATAAAAGGTGAAAAATGAACCTAAATACAAAATAATGTCTAACGTGGTTAAAAAAACACAGTAACAACAAATAAGCTAACAGTAAATGAAGTTAAAGCATTCAATGGACCTGTATTCCAAAACAAATTAGTTATTAACTGTAGATCTAAGCTGGGCATGGTGGCTCACGCCTGTAATCCCAGCACTTTGGGAGCCCGAGGCAGGTGGATCACTTGAGGTCAGGAGATTGAGAGCAGCCTGCCCAACATGGTGAAACTCCATCTCTACTAAAAATACAAAAAATTAGCTGGGCGTGGTGGTGCACAACTGTAATCCTAGCTACTTGGGAGGCTGAGGTACAAGAATCACTTGAACCTGGGCTGCAGAGGTTTCAGTGAGCTGAGATCACACCATCGCACTCCAGCCTGGGCGACAGAGGCAAGACTGTCTCCAAAATAATAATAATAGTAATTATTATTTTGTTAAACTGTATTCTGCATACATTTTTACACATTATATTCCACAATAAAAAATTAATGTGGTTCATTACAGTAAGAAATTAAAGGAAATTATGCACATGATTATCTCAGTAGATACAGAAAAAGCAGTCAATAAAATCCAATACCCATTCATGATAAAACCTCATAGCAGGGAACATAAGGGAACTTAACCTTATAAAGGGTATCTTAAAACATACACTCACACACACACACACACACACACACACACACTGTGTGTGTGTGTGTGTGTGTGAGTGAGAGAGAGAGAGTGTGTTGCGTGCGCTCTACTCAGGAATAAGGCAAAAAGTACTTCTAGATAATGTTATACTAGAGATCCTAGTACCACAAATAAGAAAAAAGGTGGTGGCCAAGTGTGGTGGTTCATGCCTCTAATCCCAGCACTTGGGAAGGCAGAGGAGGGAAGACTGCTTGAGCCAGCAATTCAAGATCAGCCTGGGGCACATGGTAAAACCCCATCCCTAAAAAAATTTAAAAAATTAGCTGGGTGTGGTGGCATTCACCTGTAGTCCCAGCTACTCGGAGGCTGAGGTGGGCGTATCCCTTGCACCTGGGAGATGGAGGCTGCAGTGAGCCAAGACTGTGCCACTGCACTCCATCCTAGGTAACAGAGTGAGACCTGGTCTCAAAAAATAAAAAAAAAAGAAAAAGAGAAAGAAACAAAGTGCTAAAAAGTACATACAAGGATTTGAAAAGAAGAAAACTACACTATTCTAATGTTATATGTACTTTATATAGAAAATTCAATAAAATCTAAGATAAATTATTAGGATTACTTTAACAAATTTGCTGGATATAAAAATCAATACATGAAATTTAATTGTATTTCCCTATACTGGCAATAAACAAAATGTAATTTAAAAAATACCACTTAGCATAAACAATAACTATAATATTTAAATATACACACAACACACACACCAAAAAATAAAGGAAAAGATGCCAAGCTTTTAATGGAAAAATTGTAAAAATTTTAATGTTTATTGAAAGTCATAAATGAAGACCCCACCCAGACCCCTCAAAAATGGCAAGAGAGACTATGGAGAGGAAGATTAGATATCCTAAAGATGTCATTTCTTCCCAACTTGCTACACAGATTTAATGTAATTCTAATAAAAATCCTAACAATTTTTCACGAAACTTGACAAGCTAATCCTAAAAAATCAAGCTTAAGGAACAGACAACAATAAAGGCACCCCTGAAGAATAAGGGAATTTGCTCTAATTAAATTCTTAGATAATAAAGACAAGATGGAATTGGCTTAAGGAAGGACCTATGAACAGAATAAAGAGGTCAAAAACAAATTCATGCATATGTGAAAACTTAATATATGACACTCAAAACATTTCACATCAGTGGTAAACGACAGAACTTTTCAAAAAAGTGCTGAGACAAATGGTTATCAATATGGGAAAAAATTAAAATAGCCCATTTCATGTGTAAGTTTCAAATGGATAAAGAACTTAAATATAAAAATCGTAATTTATAGCTGGGCATAGTGGTGCGTGCCTGTAATCCCAGCTACTCGGAAGGCTGAGGAAGGAGAATCACTTTAACCTGGGAGGTACAGATTGCTGTGAGCTGAGATCGCTCCACTGCACTAAAAAAAAAGTTCATAATTTAAAAACTTTGGGGAAAAAATATAAAAACTATATAATTTAAGGATACATGTCACAAATAGCATTAGTCATATAGAAAAAGACAAAATTTCATTAAAATTAAGAGCTACATTAAAATTAAACAGTCCACAAATTAAGAAAAAGATAAGCCACATATTAGAATACATCCATCACACATACAACAAAGAATTGGTATCTGGAGTATATTCAACAGTGAAAACCAGTAAAAAAAAAAAAAAAAAAAAAAAAAGACAAATATCCCAAAAGAAAAATAGGCAAAAAACTTCAACAGTTACTTATGAAAGAAAAAAAATCCAATTATCTTTTTTTTTTTGGGGGGGGGGGGGACAGAGGCTTGCTCTGTCGCCAGGCTGGAGAGCAGTGTCGCAATCTCAGCTCACTGCAACCTCCACCTCCTGGGTTCAAGCGCTTCTCCTGCCTCAGCCTCCTGAATAGCTGGGACTACAGGCGTGCATCACCACACCCAGTTAATTTTTGTATTTTTAGTAGAGAAAGGATTTCACCATGTTGGCCAGGATATTCTTGATCTCTTGACCTCATGATCCGCCCACCTCAGCCTCCCAAAGTGCTGGGATTACAGACGTAAGCCACTGCGCCCAGCCTTCAAATTATGGTCTTGAATGAACAGTGGAGTTCTCTCTTAATGTGGAATAGGAAACACAGTTTAAAAATTCATATTTTCGGAGAGAGATCCAAGATGGCCGATTAGCAACAGCTCAGGAATGTAGCTCCCAGCGAAAGCACAGAGAACGAGTGGACGCCGCACTTTCCGACGAATTTTTGTTGCCCACAGACCGGGAGATTCCCGGTAGAGGAGTCACACGGGTCGCCAGTGCGACTCTTTTGGCCAGCGCGGCTGTTTTGCCGGTACCCCAGCACGGCGCTTGTCGATGCAGAGTGTACGGGACGGACGGGCTCGGCTGGTCCCATCCCCACAAGGAAAACAGCAATTGGAAGCGCTGAGGACTGAGAGTTTCACAGCAAGCACAGCGAACCCGGGAAGGTCCGGCTCTGTGGGGAAGGGGCGTCCGC
>CAUYQU010070738.1:0-14142 GCA_963574635.1 Cheracebus regulus | reverse complement strand
CTATAAGGACACATGCACACGAATGTTCATTGCAGCACAGTTTACAATAGCAAAGACCTGGAACCAACCCAAATGCCCATCAATGATAGACTGGACAGGGAAAATGTGGCACATATACACCATGGAATATTATGCAGCCATTAAAAACGATGAGTTTGTGTCCTTTGTAGGGACATGGATGAACCTGGAAACCATCATCCTCAGCAAACTGACACAAGAACACAAAATCAAACACCACTTGTTCTCACTCATAGGCAGGTGTTGAACAATAAGAACACATGGACACAGGGAGGGGAGCACTACACACTGGGGTCTGTTGGGGGGAAATAGGGGAGGGACAGTTGGGGGTGAGGAGTTGGGGAGAAATAGCATGGGGAGAAATGCCAGATATTGGTGAAGGGGAGGAAGGCAGCAAATCACACTACCACATGTGTACCTATGCAACAATATTGCATGTTCTTCACATGTACCCCAAAACCTAAAATGCAATAAAAAATAAAATTAAAGAAAAAAAAATATCCTTGTCTATCTTGCATCTAGCCCTTCAGGATAAAAGGTGTGGGTGCAAGTAAGGGATGCTTGGAAAATAACTATGATTAAAACTACTGAAATGCTGGGTGCAGTGGCTCACGCTGGTAATCCCAACACTTTGGGAGGCCACAGAAGGTGGATTGCTTGAGTCCAAGAATTAGAGACAAGCCTGAGGAACATGGCAAATGCCATCTCTAAAAAAATACAAAACAGTTAGCTGGGGATGGTGGCGTACACCTGTAGTCCCTTGGGAGGCAGAGGCAGGAGAATCACTTGAGCCCAGGAAATCAAGGCTGTAGTGAATCATGATTATGCCACTGTATTCTAGCCTGAACAGCAGAGCAAGACCATGTCTAAAACACCCCAAAAACTACTGAAATGAGACATACTATTTTTGTCACAGTACAGGGAGAGCAAAAACGCAGACACCTAGGGAGAAAATATCTGACTCTGGGAGGTATGGGGAGTAGGAAGAATATTGAAGATTGTCTGTCTTTCATAACTATCCCTCTAACCTTCTTCTGAAAGAAAATTGCCCTGATGTAGCTATCCCAAACTATCAAAGGAGGCTTTAATATAACTGACTTCTGGGACTGCCATCCCCTGTCAGTGGGAACTGACTACAATTTAATCATTATTCCCCTTAATAATGAATACTGAAAAGTCTGTCAGAAACAGCAGAGGTGGCTTAACACTTGTGTCTGTCATGCAAAACACCCGTCGATACACTTGGATATATTCCCCACCCCTATTTCCATTGCTCACTCTGTGGTGCTCATTCTTTGAAATAGAGGCAAATGTGATGTGAATGATAGCATGGCAAACAGATCAGGTTGGACTGACTGCCCACAGTCAGTCACTCTAAATATATGAACTAAACTTGATTATTAGGACTGAACCGAGAACCCATGTGGGAGGTGTTGTCAACCTGTACCATCCCCCACCTTGAACTTATGTAGTAAATTCCACTTAGGGACCCCATCAAATGTAAAAAAAACATTTCTCTTTTGAGGGTGCCATGTGTCCCTTAAGGATTACATTTCTTATGTAGAGGCCAGGCATTAACTTGTCTCCATCCTATAAATAATGCAATTGCACTGTGGAGCTCATTATAAGAGTGTTAAATATCCAGTGCTTAAGGAAACATCACCTTGATCTTGGAAGGTATTCACATAAGCCTCAATTCATTGGCCAGGATTGTTATGGCTGATTAGAATTGTACTACACATTTCCTCCTTGCCAAGGCAAATTCTGTGCAACTGATAATAAATCTTTCTATACTTGCATTAATGCCTCTGAGTCCAAGAAGAATGGTCAATATGGAAACAAAGGGAAATCTTCTTGGCTTTCTAAGGCAGATTCTCATGGCTTATGAAATTTGTTCAATGGTCTGGGCCTGGGAAACTGGGTAGGTATGATTCAGATAAATATTTCAGGTTGTCCTAAATCTGGGTGTTAAGTGCAATCCTAAGTATTTTATTTTTGTGTGTGGCTATCATAAATGAGTTTGTGTCCTTTATTTGGCTCTCAACATGAATGTTATTGGTGTATAAAAATGCTACTGATTTACTAATATTTTTTCATTGATTTTGTGTCTGAAACTTTGCTGAAGTTGTTTATCAGATCTAGGAATCTCTCAGCTATGTTTTCTTTTTTGTTTGTTTGTTTGTTTTTCCATAATAGGTACAGTGTCATACCATCAGTGAAGAGACATAATTTAACTTCCTCTTTTCCTATTTGGATGTCTTTTATTTCTTTCTTTTACCTGGTTGCTCTGGCTAGGACTTCCAGTACTAAGTTGCATAAGAGTGGTGAGAGTGGGCATCCTTATCTTATTCCAATTCTTAAGGGGAATGCTTTTAGCTTTCACCTATTCAGCATGGTTTTGCTACAAAGAGAATAAAATACCTAGGAATACAACAAGGGATGTGAAGGACCTCTTCAAGGAGAACTACAAACCACTGCTCAAGGAAATAAGAGAGGACACAAACAGATGGAAAAACACTCCATATTCATGGTTAGGAAGAATCGATATCATGAAAATGGCCATAGTGCCCAAAGTAATTTATAGATTCAATGCTAACCCCATCAAGCTACCATTGATCTTCTTCACAGAACTGGAAAACACCACTTTAAACTTCATATGGAACCAAAAGAGAGCCCACATAGCCAATATTAACCTAAGCAAAAAGAACAAAGCTGGAGGAATCATGCTACCTGACTTCAAACTATACTACAAAGCTACAGTAATCAAAACAGCATGGTACTGTTACCAAAACAGAGATATAGACCAATGGAACAGAACAGAGGCCTCAGAAGTAACGTCACACATCTACAACCATGTGATCTTTGACAAGCCTGACAAAAACAAGCGATGGGGAAAAGATTCCCTGTTTAATAAATGATGTTGGGAAAACTGGCTAGCCATGTGCAGAAAGCTGAAACTGGACCCCTTCCTCATACCTTATACAAAAATTTACTCCAGATGGATCAAAGATTTAAACATAAGACCTAACACCATAAAAACCCTAGAAGAAAACCTAGGCAATACCATTCAGGACATTGGCACAGGCAAGGACTTCATGACCAAAACACCAAAAGCAATGGCAACAAAAGCCTAAATAGAAAAACGGGATCTAATTAAACTAAAGAGATTCTGCACAGCAAAAGAAACAATCATTAAAGTGAACTGGCAACCAACAGAATGGGAAAAACTTTTTGCAATCTGCCCATCAGACAAAGGGCTAATATCCAGAATACACAAAGAACTAAAGCAGATTTACAAGAAAAACAAACCCATACAAAGTGGGCAAAGGATATGAACAGACATTGTTCAAAAGAAGACATTTTTGCCGCCAACAAACATATGAAAAAATGCTCATCATCACTGGTCATTAGAGAAATGCAAATCAAACGCCCATTGAGCTACCATCTCACACCAGTTAGAATGGCAACCATTAAAATAATCTGGAGACAACAGATGCCGGAGAGGATGTAGAGAAATAGGGACACTTTTATACTGTTGGTGGGAGTGTAAATTAGTTTAACCATTGTGGAAGACAATATGACGATTCCTCAAGGATCTAGAAATAGAAATTCCATGTGACCCAGCAATCCCATTACTGGGTAAATACCCAAAGGATTATAACTTGTTCTATTAAAAAGACACATATACACGTATGTTCATTGCGGCACTGTTTACAATAGCAAAGACCTGGAACCAACCCAAATGTCCATCGAACATGGACTGGATAAAGAAAATGTGACATATATACACCATGGAATACTATGCAGTTATAAAACAGGATGAGTTTATGTCCTTTGTAGGGACATGGATGAATCTGGAAATCATCATTCTCAGTAAACTGAAACAAGAACAAAAAACCAAATACCCCATGTTCTTACTCATAGGTGGGTGTTGAACAATGAGAACACATGGGCACAGGGAGGGGAATATCACTCACTGGGGTCTGTTGGAAGGTGGTGGGCTAGGGGAAGGACAGCGGGGGGTGGGGATGTTGGGGAGGGATAACATTGGGAGAAATGCCTAGTATAGGTGATGGGGGGATGGAGGCAGCCAACCACCATGGCATGTGTGTACCTACACAACAATCCTGCAAGATCTGCACATATACCCCAGAACTTAAATTATGATTAAAAAATAGAAAAAGAAAGAAAAATTTATAGTAAATATCTTTTCAAAGACAGCATAAAAGTATTTATAAAAATGTACCTTCTGTATTAAAGATGTCTTTTCACAACTGAGCACCATAGACATTTCTAAAAAGCCAAGCCTCAGACTCGTGTTGTGGCTGTGGAGATGTGAACCTCTGCAGGCTCCTCCTGCTCCAGGTGGGCGCTCGCCCTCGCTCTCATCGCCCTTTGCCTGCCCCGGTCCAGGCCTGCCATGGAGAAGACGGAGCTGATCCAGAAGGCCAAGCTGGCTGAGCAGGCCAAGCGCTACAACAGCATGGCCACCTGCATGAAGGCAGTGACCAAGCAGGATGTTGATCTGTCCAATGAGGAGCGTAACCTGCTCTCCATGGCCTACAAGAACGTGGTTGGGGGCTGCACGTCTGCCTGGAGGGTCATCTTGAGCATCGAGCAGAAGACCAACACCTCTGACAAGAAGTGGCAGCTGATTAAGGACTATCAGGAGAAAGTGGAGTCTGATCTGGGATCCATCTGCACCACTGTCCTGGAATTGTTAGATAAATAATAGCCAATGTAACTAATCCAGAGAGTAAGGTCTTCCATTTGAAAATGAAGAGTGATTACTTCCGGTACCTTGCTGAAGTTGCATGTGGTGATGACTGAAAACAAAAGATAGATAATTCCCAAGTTGCTTACCAAGAGGCATTTGACATAAGCAAGAAAGAGATGCAACCCACACACCCAATCCGCCTGGGGCTTGCTCTTAACTTTTCTGTATTTCACTATGAGATTCTTAATAACCCAGAGCTTGCCTGCATGCTGGCTAAAATGGCTTTTCAGGAGGCCATTGCTGAACTGGATACACTGAATGAAGACTCAGACAAAGACAGCACCCTCATCATGCAGTTGCTTAGAGGCAACCTAACACTTTGGACATCAGACAGTGCAGGAGAAGAATGTGATGCAGCAGAAGGGGCTGAAAACTAAATCCATACAGGGTGTTATCCTTCTTTCCTTCAAGAAACGTTTTTACACATCTCCATTCCTTATTCCACTTGGATTTCCTATAGCAAAGAACCCCATTCCCGTATATGGAATCAACTGTTTATAGTCTTTTCACCCTGCAGCTTTGGGAAAACTTCATTCCTTGCTTTGTGTTTGTCTTGGCCTTCCTGGTGTGCAGTTACTGCTGTAGAAAGTATTAATAGCTTCATTTCACATAAACATAAGTAACTTCTAAACACTTATGTAGAGGACTAAAAATGTATTTGGTATTTAAGCAATCTGAACCAGTTCTGCAAGTGACTGTGTTTTGTATTACTGTGAAGATATGAAAATGTAGTTAATTATAATTTGAAGAGTGTTCCACATAACTTCTTAATTTCTACATTCCCTCCCTTGCTCTTAGGGGTTTCCTTTCAATAAGCAACTTTTCCATGCTCTTTATGTATTCCTTTTTAGTAGGAATCCAGAAGTATTAGCTGAATGGGAAAGCACTTGCCATCTCTGGCTAGGGGTAACAAATTGAAATGCCTCCTGTCATCACATAAGGAGGTCATGTATATCTTAGGCAACATGGAGTTTCCTTATTCACTTTTTACTGGCTGCTGTTCAAGTTGACAACCTCCCTTCCCAATAAAAATTCACTTATACCTCCTGCTTTTATAGTTCTGATATTCACTTTACTATGTAATAGAAGTGGCATCTTGCTGCCAGAATACAAGCATCGCTTTTGGCAAATTAAAGTGCATATCATTTCTTAATACACTAGAAAGGGGAAATAAAGGGCACAAGTCCAAGTCTAAAACTTTAGTACTTTTCCATGAAGATCTGTGCACATGTGAGAGGGTGTCCAGTTTATCTAGTGATTATTATCTAGAAAGTTGGACGACTATTTTGTATTGCTAATCATTGACTGCAGTCCCAAAAAAAGCCTTGTGAAAATGTTATGCCCTATGTAACAGCAGAGTAACATAAAATAAAATTACATTTTATAAACCATTTACTATAGCTTTGTAACAACTGCATACACATATTTTAAGGGACAAGTGAATTTACTACTTTCTTAAGTTTATTGATATTTTCCTTTTATGTAAAATGTAGTAGTGATACCTATGTTTCTGCATTGGGCAGTGTGACACCCTTGTCTAGGGATGCCTGGAAATGTATAAAATTGGACTGTATTTCTTAGAGTGTTTTACTATAGATCAGTCTCATGGGCCAATCTCTTCCTCAGCAGTAAGTCATATCTGGTTAAATGTTATATGGAATAAAGTGGACATTTTAAAACAAAACAAAACAAAAGCTGAGACTCAGAGAATTTATTTGCAATGTACATAACCAACAAAGCATTATGATATAGGCTGGGCATGGTGACTCATGCCTGTGATCCAAGCACTTGGAAAGGTCAAGACAGGAAGATTGCGTAAGCCCATGAGTTTGAGACCAGCCTGGGCAACATAGCAAGACCTTGCCTCTACAAAAATTAAAAGAATTAGTCATGCACAGTGGCATGTGTCTGTACCCTAGGAGTTGGAGGTTGCAGCGAGCTACGATTGTACCACTCCACTCCAAACTGGGTGACAGAGTGAGACTATCTCGAAGAAGAAAAAGAAAGATGAAACAAGAAAAAAGAAAAGAAGAAGAAGAAGGATATATAAATGCATAATGAAAAATATATACATTTGCCAAGAGAAAGACAAACAACCCAACTAAAAAATGAGTACATGACATAATCAGGCAATTCACAGAAAAATTAAATGGCTAATAAGCATAAAAAAGGATACACAATCTTACTAGTAATCAGGGAAGTGCACATTCTGATGTTTATCCAAATGGTTCATTCATGGAAGACAGGAAATTCAAAGAAGGTATAGCAATGGAATGCAGAATATTTTGCATTATATTTGTAGGGTTTTTACGTGTATGTATTAAAAAGATGAAGGTGAAAACATACATTTGTTGAGTTAATGTGAAGGTCAAAGAATAAAATCTTGACTAATAGTTAATAAATCACTTTACTTGAAAAAATATACCTGTAACATCTCTTTTATTATTATTATTATATTTTTGCTCTTGATTTTATTAATTCCTATTGAAACACAGGCAAAGGATTGCTAACATGCCATTTTATACTTACCTGAAGTTGATTATAAAACTGTATAATCTTCTCTTTCTGAGATGACCAGTTTTGTAAACCTAATTGTTGAGTTGCAGTATATGTTGCTTTCTAAAAGGAAATAAACACATAAATTTAAAATGCATTGCAAATTGAACCCTTAAATTTTTATCTCCCAAAATCTCTTTTAACTAAGTACCAATTACCACTTAAGATAGTAGTTCTTGATTTTTTTCTAAAATTTATATTACATATTTATTAAGGCAAGGAACTATATAGAAAAAAAATTTGTCCTGCTTAAGGCATACTTGGGAATAAACCATTATACAAATTATTGCACATCTGAAACCACAGTGCATAACAGATTGTCTGCATAAAAATGCTAAAGAAGTAAACAAGATATATTACCTGACTTAGGTCATAAATGTAGATTGGAAGACAAATATAGATTTTCCTTGTCAAAGTATGCAGCAGTTTGAAAACTTTGGCTTCCTCCTTTGGTACCTTTGGAACCAAGACTCACCAAGTACCATCATTTAGGCTATTTAAATGTGTTTTCTGTACCTGAATTTCTTCCTCTTCTTCTAACATCATAATAATGGCTTTTAGAAGATAAAGAAAATACAAGGCAACCTTTTATGCTTATATTGCATCAGTACACAATTCAAGGGAATTCTGGTCTTTCCTCCCCCAACTCACGTATATAATTTATACCCTGATATCCACAACTTCCAGTTACCCACTTGGCCTTTTATAAGTCCAGGAATATTCAAGACCGATTTAGAATTGGAATGATAGACGATTCAGCCACAGACTTCGTCGGTTCTTTGATTTTTGTCTTTTGGATTCCTCATTTTTGCTGATTATCCACTCACAAGTTGACTCAGCTGGGAACTTGATCATGATTATCGTGCTTTCTGGCTGGGCTCCTCCCCTCATTGGGAAGACAATGTGAAAGGTAGAAAAATACTGGATTCTCCTCTGGCAGTATGGGTCATATATCCACTGCCTAGGATTTAAAAATGCTTCTTCACGTGTAAGGCGAGGTGGTTTGACCTGGAAAATGCTCGGTCGCATTTCTGGCACTGGAATGCGCCGTGCCCAATGTGTTTACGGTAGTGCCTGGTGAGTTCATTTGAGTGGGCGAATTTCCATCCGCAGCCATCCTAGTCACAGTGGTAAGGTTTCTAACCTGTGTAGGTTTACAGGTGTGCCTTGAGCTGGGAACTCTTTGTGTCGGTTTTGCTGCAGCCCGCGTAGTCACAAGTGTGGGTGGTGGTCCTCTTCCGGGGCCACGATTGTCTTCCCTGTTTGGCTTGGGCTTCTCTGGCATGCAGGAACCAGGTGGCATGAGCTCTTGTTAATGGAGCAGCAGGACTTGGGGCTGCATCTGGTCAGGCAGGAAGGATGGGTAATTGGGCCCAGGGCGGGGATGGAAGTGGGGGGTGGGGGTGGGGGTGGGGGTGGGGTGGGCTGCATGGCAGGATGACAGTCCCTGCTGCTCAGCAGTTCCTCAGGACCCAGGGTCGGGGTAGTCCTGCTGGGGTACTGCCTCCCCAGGGGTAAGTCGTGTGCTGCCGGGCGGTGGCCATTGCTCAGAGGGAGTCCAGAGCCCAAGTGGGTGCATGAGGAGACCGCCTCCTGCTTGATCTTGGGGCATATGTGCGGTGGCTCGCCATTGTAGGGCGCCACCACCGCCAGGTGGCTGCAGTCAGGGCTGCCTTTGCTGACAGAGGCACTCAGCGAGCCTTCAGCACAAACTTGCCCATCAGCCCACCACCTGGAGGCGGTGGCTGAAGCGGGAGAATGTACACTGGGTCCAATTCCAGCCTCAGGAGCTCCGCTACGAATCCCCCGGAGGGGTTCATGTCGTTGATGTCCGCCAGGCTGAAGGGAACCGTAGGAGGGGGAGCGGACTCCCTGCCATACAGGAGGCCTCCGCCCGCCGCTGCTTGTTGGGGAAGAGGAGGAAGACGCTGATGCTGACGAGGACACAGTAGCAGCCACCGACTCCGGATGGGACAGCAAATTGGAGAGGATAAAGTCCAGGTCCAGGAGATTGTTGAACTCCTCCGTCTCTCACGGGGTACGGGCGCCAGGGTGCTACCACGCAAGCGGCACGGGGCCTGCAGCTCTCCAGGTCTGCGGCCACAGTCGCCGCCGCCAGGTTGTAAGGGCGGCCAGGAAGCACGGGGGAAGTCGCTTCACGTGGGGAAAGCTCCTCCCGCCAGCGGTTATTTGGAGCACCTGCTTGATGCAGTGTCTTCTCCCTTTCCGCCTGGCCAGATGCGAACGTGGAAAAAGATGGGAGCAGCGCATCGCCAGGTGGCTGCCTCATTAATGTGGGGCCCCAGAACGTCCTCGGGACCCCGAAGCTCTGGGGCACCCGAGCCCCAAAGTCAACAAAGAGAAGACTTAGAAACGAAGCCAAAACCCAAAACCCCAAATTGCCCGAGATCCTTCTTCGTTGATTTAAATATAAATTGGAGGCGTGCTTTTTAAAAAGTTCCTTTGTATACAAAAATTCTTTGAAAAGTTGTAAACTCATAAAAATAGACAATCAGTAAGGCGAGTAAGTAGGTCCGGTGGTCGGGCTGCGCTCTCTTCCACCCAGCAGCGTCCTCCGTCGCTGTCGCGGTCTTTTCAGGCGCTGCCGTGGGCACAGGGGCTGTGGCCGGGGCAGTGGGCGGGCGGTGCAGCTAGGTGAGACTGGCTGCAGTGGCGCGGAGCTGCAAATTGGTCAGCGATGCAGGGCGCGGAGTCCAGGGAGCTGTGGGGGTCTGGCGTGGCCATGGGCGTGGGGTGTGGGGCACGGACCACGGCTGGGTGGATGCGGGAAGGGTTCGAAGGGGCGAGGAGGGTCACTCGGTGGCCCCCAGTGCCTCCGCAGCCAGCCACCGCCTCTACTCCCCCCGTGCCGGCTCGTTCTCTCTGGTCGGGGAACTGCCCTAGTTCTTGATTTTTTAGTTCACCAACCTCCGTCTCTGAGAATAACGAAAATTACTACTACTGTCTCCAGAAAAATATAGTGAACACAAAATTTTTTACGGAGACCTGATAGCAAATTCATAGATCCTCCCCCAGATTAAGAACTCATTCTTTGACACTGAAGAACCAGAGGTTACCAGTGTATAACCATCAATTATCCTACACTAAAAGAAAATATAAAGAGGAGAGAAGAATCAAATAATGCAATAAAAAAGTGATAAAGGGGATATCACTACCAATCCCACAGAAGTACAAACTACCATCAGAGATTACTACAAACACCTCTATGCACATAAACTAGTAAATCTAAAAGAAATGGATAAATTCTTGGACACACCCTCCCAAGACTAAACCCTGAATAGAAGAAGTCGAATCCCTGAATAGACCAATAACAAGGTCTGAAGTTCAGACAAGTAATAGCCTACCAACCAAAAAAAGTCCAGGGCCAGAAAGGTTCACAGCCGAATTATACTAGAGGTACAAAGAGGAACTGGTACTATTCCTTCTCAAACTATTCCAAACAATACCAAAAGAGGGAATCCTCCCTAACTCATTTTATAAGACCAGCATCATCCTGATATCAAAACCTGTCAGAGACACATCTAAAAAGGAAAATTTCAGGCTAATATCCATGATGAACATTGATGCGAAAATCCTTAATAAAATACTGACAAACCAAATCCAACAGCACGTCAAAAAGCTTATCCTTCATTATCAAGTTGGCTTCATCCCTGGGATTCAAGGCTGGTTTAACATATGCAAATCTATAAACATAATCTATTATATAAACAGAATCTAGACATCTTTGGGGTTTGTTTTTCTGTCTAGCACATACAACTGTATGTTACCTAAAAGAAACTCATTTTAAAATTAAGAGCATTGGCATGTTATAGAAAAATGGATGCAAAAAGATATATCATGCAAACATTAATTAAAATAAAACAGTAGTGGGTTTGTTAATATTAGAGAGACTTCAAGGTAAACAAAATTATAGGGATAAAGAGGGTTACTACATAATGATAAAAGGATATATCTACCAAGAAGATGTAACAATTTTAACTGTGTACGTAAGAAAAAAATGTTAAAATACATGAAGTAAAAACTGGATGCAGTTGAAAGGAGAAATAGACATTTACAAATTTTAGGTTGGGACCTAAATGTTTCCTAAAATTTATAGAAATATAAGAAAGAAATCTACAAGATGTAAAATAACTGAACATCAACATAAATAAACAGGACGTAATAAAAATTTATGGGACATGTGTAGCATTATAGCATAATAAGAAGTGTATATTTAGTCTTTGACCTGGGTTCTTGACACCAAACTTTTTCAACTCTTAGAATTTTCTGAGTGACAGTAGTAAAAAGAATGTCATTGTTATTCATAGTAACCATACCTGAGTTTATGCTAATAAAGTGACTTGTGATGGTCCCCTAAATTCTTTAGAATGGAATTAAGTAGCCAGAGGAACTCATCATATGATTAGAGGGTTAAAACTTTCAGCCTCACTCTTAGCCCTTCAGGGAGTGGAGAGGGGCTGGAGATTAAGTTTAATTATCAATGGTCAATGAATTAATCATTCATGCCTACATAATGTGACCTATATAAAAAACATAAGCTATGGGCTTTGAAGAGCTTCCAGGTTGGTGGATATATCTACATGCCAGGATAGTAGCACTCCCCAAACTCCATGGGGACAGAAACTCTTTCACTCAGAACCCTTCCAGACTTTTCCTTATTTCTCTGTTTATCTGGCTATTCATTTATACACTTTATAATATTATTTATAATATACCAGTAAATGTAAGTAAAATGTTTCCCTGAGTTCTGTGAGCCGCTATAGCAAATTATCAAACATGAGAAGGGGGTGTGGGAACCCCCAGTCTGTAGCCAAATAAGAAGTGTGAGTAGCCTGGGGACTCGCTACTTGAGATTAGCATCTGAAGTGGGTGGTAGATCTGTGAAAATGAGATCCTAACTGGTGAGGTCTCCACTAAGTGGAGTAGTGTCAGAATTAAGTTAAATTGTAGGGCACCCAGTTGGTTTTTCTAGACAGTTACAGAATTTCTTGTTGCAGAAAACCCACACATTTGGTGTCAGAAATGTTAGTAATAAAACCGTGTTCCTTTAATATGCCATTCAGCAATAGCAAAATATACATGCTTTGCAAGCAAATATTAAAGATTCAGGAAGATAGCAAATATCCTGGATTATAGAACAATTTTAACAATGTTTTAAACACTAAAATCATACAGAGTATGTTCTCTTACCATAATGGAGTCAAGCTACAAATTGAACTCGGAATTAAACTAATAATCAGTTGCATGTTAGAAATCAACCTAGAAGAAAACACAAACTTCTCCAAAGTCTTGGAAATTAAGCAGCATGCTATTAATTAGTTAATGAATCAAAGAAGCCTCAAAAGAAACAAAATTACATATTGAATTAAATGAAGGTGAAAATACAACATATCAAAATATGCAAGATACAGCTAAAAGACTGCCTAGAGAGAAATTGAGATCACTGAATGTTTAAATTAGAAAATAATACAGGTCTCAATCAATAATTTAAGCTTTCACCTCACAGAACTAAAAAATAGAGCAAAAAGGCAAACGGAATAAAATAATAAAAATCCAGAATCAATAAAATTGGAGAGTAAAACAATTGAGAAAATTAATCAAACCTATAGCATAGCTCTCTGAAAAGATAAAAAATATTGATAAACCTCAAGCAATATAAATAAGAGAGCAAACACACATTTGTCAGTATAAGAAACAATAATAATAATAATAAAAGATTGCCAGTAGAGATCAGGCAAACATAACAAATCTAATAAGGGAATACTATGAAGGATTTTATAGATATAAATCAAACAAATTAAATGAATGGACCAATTTCATAAAAACAACTAATGACCAAACTCACCTAAGACAAAATAGGTAATCTAAATAGTACTGTAACTATTAAATAAATTGAACTAATAAAATTTAAACAAATTATAAAACATAAAACTTCAAGTCTACATAATCCCCAAAATAAATGATATCGAACATTTAATAAAGAGTAACACTAATTATACACATAACTTTCAGAAGACAATAATTCTGAAATCATTTTATGATTTATTCTGATAATAAAATCAGAAAAAGGCAATGCAAAAGGAAAACATTAAAAACTACAGACCAATATCTCTCATGAATATATTTGCAAAACTCCTCAATTAAATATTATAAAGTTGAATTTAGCAATATATAAAGAATTATAAAACATGACCTACTGAGATTTATTCCATTAATACAAGGCTGGTTCAATATTTTTAAATCAAACAATGTAACTCAAGGTACTAACATGCTACAGAAGAGAAAACACAGGAAAATATCAACTAATACAGCAAAAGTATTTGACAAAATCTAACACACATTTTAAGATCCTCAGCAAACCAAAAATAGAGAACTGCTTCAATTTGATAGTGAATATCTCTAAAAAACCTATCGTTCATGCAGCCATCAGAAACGACGAGTTCATGTCCTTTATAGGGACATGGATGAACCTGGAAACTATCATCCTCAGCAAACTGACACAAGAACAGAAAATTAAACACCACATGTTCTCACTCATAGGTGGGTGTTGAACAATGAGAACACATGAACACAGGGAGGGGAGCATCACACACTGGGGTTTGTCAGGGGGAAATAGGGGAGGGACAGTGGGGAGTAGGGAGTTGGGGAGAGATAGCATGGGGAGAAATGCCAGATATAGGTAATCGGGAGGAGGCAGCAAATCACACTGCCATGTGTGTACCTATGCAACAATCTTGCATGTTCTTCACATGTACCCCAAAACCTAAAAT
>CAUYQU010070737.1:0-20406 GCA_963574635.1 Cheracebus regulus | reverse complement strand
TTTTTCCTTGTGGGGATGGGACCAGCCGAGCCCTTCCATCCATCCGTATACTCTGCACTGGGAAGCGCCGCGCTGGGGCACCGGCAAAACAGCCGCAGTGGCCAAAAGAGTCGTGCTGGCGACCCGTGTGGCTCCTCTGCCAGGAATCTCCCGGTCTGTGGGCAACAAAAATTCGTCGGAAAGTGCAGCGTCCACTCGTTCTCTGCGCTTTCACTGGGAGCTACATTCTTGAGCTGTTGCTAATCAGCCATCTTGGATCTCTCTCCCTGTTGTTTCCATCTTTATGTTCATGTGTACCCATTGTTTAGCTCCCGCTTATAAGTGAGAATACACAATATTTGATTTTCTGCTTCTGAGTTAGTTCACTTAGGATAATGGCCTAATGAATGGCCTCCAGCTCCAACCATGTTTCTGCAAAGGACATGATTTCATTCTTTTTATAACTGCATAGTATTTCATGGTGTATATGTACCACATTGTCTTTACGCAATCAACCGTTGGCAGGCGCTTGGGTCGATTCCATGATTTTGCAACTGTGAATAGTGTTGTGATAGACCTACAAGTACAAGTGTCTTTTTTACATAATTTATTTTCCTTCAGGTAGATATTCAGTAATGGGATTGCTGGATCAAATGGTAGCTCTATTTGCAGCTCCTTGAGATGTCTCCACAGTGTTTCCCATAGATATTGAACCAATCTACATTCCTATCAACAGTGTATAAGCATTCCCTTTCCTCCACATCCACACCAACATCTGTTGTTTTTTAACTTTTTAATAATAGCCATGCTGACTTCACCAGCACGTTTCTTATTTTCTTACTAAATAGCATACCTTCCAACACTTTCCATGGCACATAATGACCTGGAAGACTTTCTGGCCTTAGTCTGAGCCTTTCAATCCTATTTCCACCATCTTCCATATAAATCCTGGCATTTCCACCTCACTTATCATTGGTCATCACTTTTTCCTTGTCTCTAAAAATCAACCTAGTAGCAGGTCCACACCATCTCCTGGGTTACCTCATCATCTTCTGTTGCCTTCTCAACAATTCAGTCATCTGCATAATCATTTTTTGCATTAAATTGCCTCATTTTAAATACTTAGAGGTGTTGCTGCTTTCCTGGTTAGACTTAAATAATTCTCCATTCAATATCTCCAGATTGAAACTCCCTAAGGGAAGGAACCATCTGATATCCATCTTTGAGGCATCTAACTAAGCACCAACATTTAATAAGTGCTCAGTAGAAGTTTGATTAATTTACTGACCCATATTTACATGGAAGATAATTTCTCTAGTTACAGATGTCTGCCAGGTGAGTGGTGAAAGGTAACTTCTTTAATATAAACATGGTAAAGCACTATCCCTTGAAAAACAGACTTAGAAACATTCCTGTCTTCAGTAGAAAGGAACATCTTGGATTACTTTTAAAGATAATGAACTGGCAAACCCTCTTTCCATTACAGTTGTGTTTCTATGCCTGTTTTAGTCATTAGCAGAAAGCTTCTTGCCAAAACTCCTGAAAATCAATTTCCGAAGTCACCCCACAATATAGGCACAACTTCCTCTTCTCTCCTATCCTAGGGCTATTTCCCAATGTTTTTCTTTCCACCACTAAGTCTTGAACTACAGAAAACCTTAGCTGTTGATTTCCAACCCTTTTATTTTATAAGTGAAGACGCAAAAAGATGCAAGAAAGAGGAATGATTTGTCCAAAGTCACAAGGTTAGGCAAAGCCAGGGCTAAAACTTAGGTTTCTTGACTCCTTGCATGGTTTTCTTCCCACCACCCAGTCACCCCAGCTTCCTGGAATCACCAGAAAGTGGTTACAGTATTGCAGCTTAGTGAAACATCAAAGAGGACAACCTTTTCATCCAAGTCTCTGGAGGTCCAAGCTATATCAGAGACACTTTGAGAAGTAGCTTTTATCTGTTCAATAGGCATTTATTGAATATTTCCATCACCAGATATTTTGGAAATTCACTTTGGATATAGAGTGGTGAAATGGGGGCATTGTAAATAATAGTAGCAGTAAAAAGAAGAGAAAAATAAGAAAAGGAGAAGAAAATTGAGGACGAGGAGGAGTGGCAGAGGAAGAGGAGGAAAAGCAAACACATGGTTTCTGCTTGTTGTGAAGCTTTGAGATTAGAGCTTATGTCTATAAAAGCATTTGGAAAGTAAAACTTACCGAAAAGAAAAGCCACACTAGAACACAGAAACTAAGGGTCAGTCTAATTCAGGGTTCAGCTGTCTATGGCCCATGGACCAAATCCAATTTGCATCAGGAAATTTTGTACAGCCTACAAGCTAAGAAGCTTTCTACATTTTTAAGGAATGTAGAGCAGAGAGAGAGAGAGAGAGAGAGAGAGAGAGAGAGAGGTGTCACAGAACCTAGGTGGCCCACAAAGCCTAAAATAGTCATTATTTTGTCCTTTTACTGACTCCTAGTCTAACTTCAAAGAAGTAGAGGTTGAGCATTTCTAATCCAAAAATCTGAAATCCAAAATGCTCCTAAATCTGAATTTTTTTGAGCACTCACATGACATCACAAGTGGAAAACTCCGCATCTGATCATGTGATACATCACAGTCAAACTTTGTTTCATGCACAAAACTACTGAAAATATTGTATGAAATTATCTTCAAGCTATGTGTGTAAGGTGTATATAAAACAGAAGTGAATTTCATGTTTACACTTGGGTTCCATCCCCAAGATACCTCATTATGTATATGCGCT
Organism: Cheracebus regulus; assembly: GCA_963574635.1. NCBI lineage: Eukaryota > Metazoa > Chordata > Mammalia > Primates > Pitheciidae > Cheracebus > Cheracebus regulus. The sequence goes on along the minus strand of CAUYQU010070737.1, from coordinate 17,671 downwards.
ATTCCAAAATCCAAAAGAAATCCAAAATCTGAAACACTTCTGGTCTCTAGAGTTTCAGATAAGGAATGCTCAAACTGTACTGAGTATTCTTGGATTTGCCTTTTCAGCGTGCATTTCCCTCTCTCACTCTCAGACATATGGGGCCAGCCTCATCCCTACTCTAGTGTGAGGTATGAGTCATACTTAAACAAATTATTCTTCCCTGTTGTAATGTTCAGGAATTGGTACATGGATCCACTCTGGTCCGCGTACCTCTGAAATCTATAGAGGAAAAGAAGCTCTCTTTCTCTCTGGAATTGGAACAGAAAGGGCGTAAGCCTGAGTCACTTGGGTCCCTAATGTGGAGCCAGCAGGGCTGAAAAGAGGAAAGCAGACCAGTCCTGGTGACATTGTTTCACTTTTTTGCCTGTAGATTCCTGTCACTTGCAACCTAAACGGTCTTCAAAAGATCAAGAAGAAACCATGATAAATAATATCTATTCTCTCCCTTAATCAAAAAGGAATGTTCAGAGTATTTTTCTAAATCTCGTATTATTCTGGAAATGTTACCAACCAATGGACCAACTGCATAGAAGCCAACGCTGTGGCATAGAAGCCAATATTATGGCACCAGCTTTTGGAAAAAGAAAAAGCTTTATTGCAAGTCAACCAGCAAGGAGACCGGAGGCAATGCTCAAATCTGTCTCTCCGAGCTGGGATCTGGGAGCAGATTTAATAGGCAGAATATAACTATGCAGGAGACAGGAAAATGCAAGAAGGTGCAATCTGATGGGCCATGCAAAGAGGCAGTGGTGAGACCTTGGTTCTTAAGTCCATATTGCAACAAAACAGGGCCCTCCTTGCTTCTTAATTTGGTCCCCATTCCTTGATCTGAGCACTTAGACTCAACATGTGGTTGACTTTTTTGTTGCTGCTAGTTCTGGAGTCATGAAATGGACATGTTTTATCTGACATGCACAGCTTATGTGACTTGCAACCTGGAGGTCCACTGCACTTAAAAACTGTTCATCGCTTTGCTGCATTTCACTACTGACAAAGCTGAACAAGGTTGAACTGGTCTGCAGTTCCAGAAACTGCTAAGTCACAGACCAGTGGAACTACAAGGTCCAAGATTTCTTTCCTTTGTGTAACCTTTATACATCACATCATGGCACACCTCCAAAGCCTGCTGATATCTCAGAAGCTGCGTCATTAAAAACACTCATCAACCAATTCCTGGTTCCAGTGAGCTCTACTTGGATCCTCCCCAGTGCTTGAGTAACATTTGCAAAGCTCTTTGAAATAGGAACAAATCTGAAGATTTTATTCTATCCTCCAAGTCTTACCTTGTAATAGTAGCAGCATCTTCACATTGCACCAATGAAGCACTGTTTTCTCTCCTAGTAATTTGCCCTGTTATCTAGTGTTTTCACTGCCAGACATTTCCTCTTTTACAACAAGATTTTGCCTTTCTTAATTTTAGACAACTTTAGAAAATTAAAGCTGGAAAAGATTAGCAACCATCAGCTCCTGTGTTTCCCGAAGTGTGGGATACCTAACACTAGTGGGTATTAAGTTAATTTCAGACATTATGCAGACATAGACATGGCATTAAATACTTCTGAAATGTAGTGTATCAAAGTTATATTCCTGTCTCAATTTTATTTTCCTCTGTTGATTATTTAAAAAATGAACATCTTAGCCTGGTGTTAATCTATCTTTAGTGACACTAGACTTACTAATCTCCCTTTTCCCATATAGAGAGCTGACCACAAACCTCACCTTCAGAAGCCACAGTATCTGGCTAGAACGTCCTCATTTTGCTCCCATGTAATTACTTTCACACTTACATTCTATTTACAGAAAAATATACTGGCTTTCCCTTTATAATCATGCTATAAAACTCTTTTTAAATAAAATATTTATGTTTTAAATGAGACTATTTAAAGAATATATTAAGTACATTGCTCAGGTGTTTTACAAATTTGACAAAAAAATTAACATGAGCAATTTAGTTTTTGGAATCATTTATTTAAAGCAACTCTTCTATTTTTTGGTTTTCTTATTTTTTTTTAATTGTGGGTACATAGTGGTTGTATGTATTTATGGGGTACATGAGATGTTTTGATGCAGACATGCAATATGAAATGAGCATATCGGGGAGAAAGGGGCATCCATTCCCCTCAAGCATTAATCCTTTGAGTTACAAGTAATTCAATTACATTCCTTATTTTGGAATACACAATTATTACTGACTATAGTCACCCTCTTATGCTATCAAATAGTAGGTCTTATTCATTCTTTCTATTTTTTTGTACCCATTAATTATCCTCACCTTCCCTTCAACTCCTGCTACCATTCCAAGCCTCTGGTAACCACCCTTCTACTCTCTATGACCATGAGTTCAATTGTGTTTAGATCCCACAGACAAGTGAGAATATGCAATGCTTGTCTTTCTGTTTCTGGCTTATTTCGCTTAACATCATGATCTCCAGTTTCATCCATGTCGTTGCAAATAACTGGATCTCAAGCTTTTTTATGGCTAAATAGTACTCCATTGTGTATATGTACCATATTTTTTTTGTATTCATTCATCTGTTGAGTTAATCATGCCCCTTCGTAACACTTTATCATCAGAGGGCCATATAAATCCTGGTCTTGTTTCATGTCATTTTAGTGTGTTTTGCCTTTCATCATGATTTCCTCTCCCATTCCCTTCCACCTCATAATGGCACCCACTTCAATGTGTTTGGTAAGTGTGCTTATATTTGTATATGCCTTTGGAAAAGTAAATAGCATTGTTTTATGTACATTTTCTATTTAAATACATGAGCTTCTGCTATAGATGCAATTTCAGTGCTTACTTTTTCATTCAGTGCTGCTCTTATGAATTATTTACTTTCATTGCTTCCAACTGCAGCATAATATTCTACAGTGTGTGTCTACCATTTTTTAAACTGGTTCCCTATTAATGAACATCTAAGTTGCTTCTAATTCTTTCCTGCCCCTTAACAATGCTGTAGTGAGCATCTTCATGCATGTCAGTGTCTCTGAAGTGTCTCTGAAATCCCAAGAATGAGATTGCTAGATTGTATAATGCTTAATTTTACTAAATGTTGCTGGTTTGTGCTAAGAACATCTGGATACATTTAAACCATCAAAGAAGTACATACAATTTGCTGATTCTCAACATTCTTGCCAACATTTGTTATTCTTTAAATTTTTAATGTTTACAGATCTTATGGGCATAGGGTAGTGTCTCCTTGTTGTCTTAATCTGTATTTCTCTGATTGCAAGTGAAGTTGAGTATTAGTTCATGTACTTGTTATCAATTAAAATTTCCTCACCTGAAAATTACCAGCTCATAATTTTTTACTTTTCATCTTTCATGTTTCTTGTTCATTAAAAATAGCTTCTTAAAATTCTAGATATTGACATTGTAAAAATTATCTGCCAACCAGCGTCCCTAGGTTGGCTATGTATGTGATATCATTTTGTTAGATGGAAATCCTTAATATTGGATTCTGCTTTCCTACCCTAAATTTATAAAGATGTTCTCATAGGCTTTCTTCAATTATCTTAATATTTCACCTTTCACATTTAGGCCTTTAATCCATCTGTAGTTAATTATTGTTTATGAAGTGAGTTAGGAATTCAGTCTTATTTTTTCCCACATATAGCAGTCAGCCAATTTCCCCAAAACATCTATTGACTCATCTATTTTTTATCATTGATTTGTGATATCATCTTTGCCATATAAATTGTCCCATATGTATATGTATATGCATATATAGAAATTATTCATAAGTCAGAAGAGAGTAATTGTAAAATGTTTTAATGTCGTTGTATTCTCATAGAGAAGAACAAAATAACAATCTTTAGATTTTAATAAATTAAAAATTCATGATACAACTGCAACATGTTACATAATAACATATAAATTCCAAACTAATAGTAGGGATAAAATAACTACTTTATCAATCCAAAAGAATATAAGAAAGGAGATAAAAATATACATAGAACATATGGAACAAATGGAAGTCACATAGTAAGATTGTCAATCATTACATTAAATATAGATGGACCCATCATTCCAATTAACGACCAAATTGTTTCAACTGGATACAGTTTCAACTGACAAGTAAAAAATATATATTTTTATAGTGTATAGTATGGTATTTTGAAATACGTATACATTGTGGAAAGGCTAAATCAAGCTAATTGACATGTGTATTACCTCACATACTTTTTTGTGTGTTCAGAAGACTTAAAATCTACTCTCATAGCAATTTTTAAGGATACAATACATTGTTATTAACTATAGTCACTAGGTCATAAAAGCAATCTCTTGACTTACTCCTCCAGTCTAACTGAAATTTTGTACTCCTTGATTAACATTTCACCAATCCTTTCTCATTTCACAGCCTCTGGTAACCACCATTCTACTCTCTCCTTCCGTGAGTTCAACTTTGTTAGATTCCACATATAAATGAGATCATGTGGCATTTTTCTTCTGTGCCTGGCTTATCTCACTTAAGATGTGTCCTCTAGGTTTATCCATGTTGCCACAAATGGCAGACTTTTCTTCTTTTTGTGGCTGAATAGTGTTCCACTGTGTGTATATATACCATGCTTTCTCTATCAATTCATTTGTCAATTAACACTTAGGTTGATTTCACATCTTGGTTCTTGTGAATAAAGCTACAATGAACAGGGAATGCAGATATCTCTTAGACATACAGACTTCATTTCTTGTAGATATATACCCAGTAGTGGGATTGATGAATCATAGGATAATTCTACTTTTAATTTTTTGGGGAAACTTCATAGTGTTTTCTATAATGTCAACTGGATATTTTTTAATTAAGTGGTTTACAAAAGAGATATCTAAAACATAAGGATACAGGAAGTTAACATGTTTTTCTGCCCCTTATTTTTAAAAGAGCAGAAAAAATACACCATATAAGCATTAAATTTTAAACTACATTAGTATCAGACAAAGTAGATTTCAAGGCTAAAAGCCTTATTATAATGATACTGTTTTCAATTCTCCCAAAGATATAGTAACTAGAAATTTGTGTACCAACAACATAGCCTCAAAACATGTAAAGCAAAATTTGACAAGATACAAAGGAGACAAGTACACAATCATAGTGGGAGCTTACAGAGCAAACAACTGAAAGAGTAAGGCTTCAGTGACAGCTCACAGAGCAAACATACAAAGACCAGTAAAAATCTAGAAGATCTGATCTATACAATTACAAAATTGACTTCATGGACTTCTTTAGAACATTGCACCCAATATTTGATACAGTTTGGCTTTGTCCTCACCCAAATCTCATCTTGAATTGTAGTTTCCATAGTCCCCATGTGTGGTGGGAGGGACCCAGTGGGAGGTAATTGATCATGGTGGCAGTTTCCCCTGTGCTATTCTTATGAGAGTAAGTTCTCAAAAGATCTTATGGTTTTATATGGGGCTTCCTCCTTTGCTCAGCTCTCATTCTTCTCTCTCCTGCTGCCATATGAAGAAGGATATGTTTGCTTCCTCTTCCATCATGATTGTAAGTTTCCTGAGGACTCCCCAGCCACGTGGAACTGTGAGTCAATTAAACCTCTTTCCTTTATAAATTATCTAGTCTTGGGTATATCCTTATAGCAGTGTGAGAATGAACTAATACTATATTCTTTTCAAGAATATATGTATTTTTTTGGAGTATTTACAAATACTGATGGTCCATAAAGCAAGTTTTTAAAAATGTCTAAGACTTTAAATCATTATCATATGTTTTCTGTCTCTGATGCAATTAGGCTATATATGAAATATAAGTGAAAAAAATAAAGGAAAAATCGTCTATTTGTGAATCTAAAAATAAAACTCTATAAAGATCCATAGGACAAAAATTTACAATAAAAAGTTATACACATTTTAGCTGAATGATAAAATGACATAGTTATGAGTTTCAGATAAACTCATGCCTTAAGAAAAATTTATAGCTTTATTAGAAGACAAAGATGGAAAAAGAGCTAAGTATGTATGTCAAGATTAAAAAATAACAGAAGAAGTCTAAAAACATACAGAAATGGAAGTTAACTAAATAAAAAATAACCAACAACAAAGAAAACCAACAAAGCCAAAAATTAATTCTAGGAAAAACTACTAAAAGTAATGAACCCATATGAGACTCCAAGAAAAGTAGATAGAAGGCACAAATAAAGTCAGAAATTAAAAATAAAATGTTACTACAGACCCCACTGACATTTAAAAAATCATCAAAGAATTTTATGATTTTATGCCAAAAAACTTAATTGATGCAAAAATATGGAACAAACCTAAATGCCCATCAACTAATGAGTACAAAAAGAAAGTGTATATATATCATGGAGTACTACTCAGCCATAAAAAGGAATAAAATAATGTGTTTTGCAGTAATTTGGATGGAGCTGGAGACCAGCATTTTAAGTGAAATAACTCAAGAATGTAAAATCAAATAGGATATGTTTTCATTTATAAGTGAGTGCTAAGCTATGAGGCTACAAAGACATAAGAATTATATAATGGACTTTGGGGGCTTGGGGCAGAGGGGTGGGAAGGGATGAGAGATAAAACACTACATATTGGGTAAAATGTATACTGCGTGGGTGACAAGTGCACCAAAATCCTGGAAATCACCCCTAAAGAACTTATCCATGTAATGAAAAACCACCTCTGCCCCAAAAACTATTGAAATAAAAAATTAAATTAAATTTTTAAAAATTAAATTAAAAAAATAAATTTTATTGAAATTGACAAATTTTAACAAAAACTAACATAAAAAGAGATGAAAATCAAAACATGGATAGTCTTATAACGTTTAATTACAGAAAATATTCATTTTCAAATGGAGCCCTTAGCCTAAATTATACAGAAAAGACAAACAGGTGGTCTCTGGGTCAACTCCTGTTATGGACACTTTTTTTTTTTTTGAGACGGAGTCTTGCTCTGTTGCCAGGCTGGAGTGCAGTGGCCCAGTCTCAGCTCACTGCAACCTCTGCCTCCCAGGTTCAAGTGATTCTCCTGCCTCAGCCTCCTGAGTAGCTGGGACTACAGGTGCTCACCAGCACACCCAGCTAATTTTTGTATTTTTAGTAGAGACAGGGTTTCACCATGTTGGCCGGAATGGTCTGGATCTATTGACCTCATGATCTGCCCACCTCATCCTCCCAAAGTGCTGGGATTACAGGCATAAGCCACCATGCCTGGCCGACATTTTTTATGATCCTAATTTTTTGTTAACTCTGAATGCCTTTACACTAGCATATGTTCCTCAGTTCACCACAGATTCCACTTTGTTTCATTCACTGAAGTGACCTTTTGATGTCCTTACATATTTAAGTTTGTAACCCCAGAAATAACTAAAAATCATTAAAATCGTTCTAATTTCAAATGGTTTCATAAAAAGAGATCTACCTAACTAGGAGTTGAACGATAAGAACACATGGACACAGGGAGGAGAACACCACACTGCGGGAGAGGGGGTGCTTAAAACCTAGGTGACCAGTTGATAGATGCAGCAAACTGCCATGGCACATTTATACCTATGTAACAAGCCTCCATGTTCTTCACATGTATCCCAGAACTTAAAGTAAAATAAACATTTTTTAAAAAGAGAGATCTACCTAATGCTGCTTTTCTAAACTTACCAAATTTAGACATGTACAAGTACCTCCAAGGGAATTTTTCATTTGGGGGAAGTTTTGAGGTATAATATAATTATTATACGTAACTGGACACATTTTCATGTCAATAGACTCCTTCCAGTTATGGTACTTAACCATAGTTAGCCAAACTGTGATGTAAATAGGGAGCAGTCTTCCAAAACTCTCATTATTTCTAAAACCAACTATAAGTTTGGGAAATTACAAAATTACCCTTAGTTTTTATAATTCCCTAGAAGGACTTAAAGAAGTCATTGAAAGCTGCTATGTTCATGGTTATGGTTTACATGGAAAGGATACATATTTAAACCAGTGAAATGAAGAGCTACCTAAGGAAGAATCTGAGGGGGTTACTAACATGAAGTCTCCATTGTCAACTTCATGGAGTCAGGATGTGATATTGATATGTGTCAATATGTAAAGAGTATTGTCAACCAGGGAACCACACCCAAGCCTCAATAAACACTGAGCTTTTATTGAAGCTTCATTACACAGGCATAATTGATCAACTGATTGCATAAATTGCTGAATTCAGTCTCCACGTCAACCGATAACACAGGATCCAAACCTCTAATATCAATCACATGATTGATCTTTCTGGCATGGCCCACCCCTACCCTAAGACTATGGGTATGGCTGGCCCTGCCCTAAGATCTAGTGTGGCCACCTACCACTCTAAACAATTACACTCTTGTCAGGTATAACATGAATTATTTCTCAAAAGCTGAAGGCAATGCCAGACCTCTCCTTAGTCAAGGCCCAAATTCTTTTTTTTTTTTTTTGAAATGGAGTCTCACTCTGTCTCCCAGGCTGGAGTGTAGTGGTGCGATCTCGGCTCACTGCAACCTCCACCTCCTGTGGTTCAAATGATTCCACCTCCTGTTGTTCAAATGATTCTCCTGCCTCAGCCTCCTGAGTAGCTGGGACCACAGGCATGTGCCACCATGCCTGGCTAATTTTTGTATTTTTAGTAGAGATGGGGTTTCACTGTATTAGCCAGAATTGTCTTGATCTCCTGACCTCGTGATCTGCCTGCCTCAGTCTCCCGAAGTGCGGGGATTACAGGCATGAGCCACCACAACTGGCCAATTCTTTACTACATAGGACTGACAAATAAATGATGGTCCTTAATTCAAACCCTTTGGAGTCAGATCTATCAACCCATTTATATTTATATTTGATATTGTTTGGTTTTTATATGTAGACAGGACTGCTTGCAAAGGGGCCAGTTTCAACAAAGGGGTTATGAAAAAGCAGAGAAACCAAAATGCAAAGTATTGTCTTACAGTATTCAACAGGAGACCTTGCCTCATGATTCTTAATATCACACCCCTGAATAACTCACTTGAGATCCCAGCTGATTCTCTAAGATAATGTCAGCAAAATAAAAAGGGTAAGACACACTGAAAGCTCACTCTGCCTCTTCCTATTAACTGAAGTTTTAGTATTACTTTCCTTCCCCAGCAATCTATGTGGGGAACTGAAGAGATCTTTACACAGAATAAGCAGCTTTATACCTTTGCTTTGTGTCTGACACCTTTCAGAAGAAAAAAATAATAATTTAACATGTTGCTTCTATTTCAGTTGCTTGACAACCAGACTACCCAACCACAGAGATCGTGGGTGTCATAGAAACAAGCCTGTGGATTTTTCATGGTACTAGTCACATAATATCCTTCGATAAAGTGGTCATTTGCCTTTTAAACATCAAACTTAAAAATTCTTATTTGTTAGTGATTATATATTCTCTGGAAACACTATTATGAAATTCTTTGAACAGGAAGCACTCTTTGTGAATTTAAAATATGATTTACATATGGGATTTTTAGGAGCATAACATAATGTATAGTAAGATCCACTTTGCCAATTTGCTTAGCAGCCCCTTTTTTTCATAAATGGTATAATGGTAACATTTAGCCCAGGCTGTGTTTGAATTATCACAGATTGTGAATTAATGGCATTTCTGTTTGGCATAGTACCTTATGCACAGTGAGTGCTAAATAAATATTTGTTGTATTGAATTGAATTTGAGCATGCTTTATTATACATTCATGTTAAAACTCAAAGAACTTGAGATAAGAGGCTAACGGGCTGAAAGGTAAAATGAGTTCAATTGTTCAATATCCAGGAATCTACATGAAAACATACCAATTCATCTGCAATGTGTTTTGTTGAGGGAAAGCACATTTGATCAGCACTGATAAGACAATAGAACAAATCATAGAGCCTGTGTCACTTTTTTTCCAAATCCACAGTAACATATATATTCATCTTGTCAGATTGCTATATAAATAGATGAGGTAAAACAACATGGCATTTGTTGTACTTCAATTACTTTCTTGTATAATGTCAAGAAGTAAAAGCTAACAAACCATAACTTTTCTTGACATTTCCTCCCTCAAGTGACCAATGATGGATTTGCCTTTAAAAAGCATTCATCATTTTAAAGAAGGGTAGAGACAGTAGATTTCTTTGTGTTACTTTTTTTTCCATTTTTTAAGCCAGTGGTTAAATTGAAAAGCCCAGCTCTCCTGCAGACGGGAACCAAACCTGGTTGATAAGATTACATGTTTCTAATCCTGGGGGATGTTTGAAGTCATCCAAGTAGAGAGGGCATTTGCTGTCATAAATGGTCCAGAGATAGAACTGAAATCCCAGAGAGGCCAAGAGGCCACCCTCACCATCACAGCCCCACCTTCCCCCTGCCTTCAACCTACATTCCCATTAAACAGTGTACACTTTGCCAAGCAAACCTTTTTATGTGGTCAGATCTGACAGCCCAGCATGATTGTTAAGAACACTGGCATTTAAGTTTGAGGTACATAGTTTCAAATACCATTTCTACCATTTACCAGCTCTGTGACCTTGCTAAAATTACTTACGTTCTCTAAATCTGTTACCTTTTCTGTAAAATAGAGACAATAATATATTATTCACAGAGTTATTGCAAATGATAAAATGAGATAGCATGTTTAAAGTGCTCACTGCAAAAACTGCTCAAAAAAGAAAATGCACCTATTAGCAAACACATTGTAAGCTTTATGAAGGTAGGAAAAATGTCAGGTCTATTCACCATTTCTATCCTCAGAGCCTAGTACAGAATTTGGCCCATAGGTGCTCGGTATTTTCTGAATGAATTAATATATGTATACTATTATAATGTTGATTTTTATCATTCGTGTCCTTGGATGCCAGGAATAAGTGTATTGAAATAATAATTATATTATCCATTGATTGAGCATTATTAAGTCTAGGCACCTATGATTTCATATTTGTTAAATCATTAAATCATCACAAGTACCCTAGGAGATAGATGCTGTTATTGTTATAATTCATAAATGAAGAAATTGAGGCACAAAGAGGTTACATAACTTTTCCAAGATTACAGAGCTAGCGTGGAGTGGAGCAGGGATGTAAGTTTAAGAGCAAAGCATTAAACTATACTCTGCCAGGAAACAGAGTAAGTCATTGTTCAAATAATAATGGTAATGCACTTCTTCTTGTACATTGGAAGTGAGAGTTATCACAAGATTCCCTTTTATTTAACATTCATAAAGACCCTAGGAGATAATCACAATTACCTTCATTTTCCACATAAGGAAACTGAGGCACAATTTGGTTAAACAAATACCCAAGACCTCAGAGTTAGAATGTGAACTTTCTAGGATTCAAACCCAGGCCTGTCTAATTACAAAGACATACTTTTTGAGCCCTGTGTTTTAGAACATAGTAGGATAGTTTGAGGATGAACCTTAAATTCCATTTTTTTTTTTTTTCAGATTTTCTATTGTGCTACCTGTGCACCGATATGGTTCCTTTTCTTCGTGGGCACATAGCTGGACTACATTTCCCAACATCTCTTGCAATTGAGTGTTGCCATGTGACTGATTTCTAGCCAATAAAACATGAGGGAAAGTGATGCATTTTGTTTCCAGGCTTGGCTCCTCTAGTTTCCTTCCACACTTATTTCTGCTTGCTCCTTTCCCTTCTCTGCTGAATACAGAAGAGTATGACCAGGTTTTGGGGCAAGGATCTGCAAATCATGTCGCAGACTCAAATCCAACCTGCCATGTCTTTTTGTAAATGATGTTTAACTGGAACAGAAGTCATTAATTTTTGTGTTGTCAGTGACCACTTTCATGGTAAGGCAGCACTGAATGAAGGTGACAGAGACATTGTAACTTGCAAAACCTACAGTAATTATGTTCTGGTTCTTGCCACTGTAAAAAAAAAAAAATGTAACTTCTGCTCCAGGGAATGGCAGAGCCACAGGATAGAAGGCGCCTGGGTCCCTGAATAAATGGATCAAGGAGAGCCACCCTGCCAATGTGAAACAGTTACTAAGCAATAAATAAATTTGTATGATAAGCCATTACATTCCTGGATCTCTTTGTGAGAGCAGCAGTCCTACCATCACTTATTTGCAAGACATTCAATTTAGAGAAAATAATTACTTCCTTCCACATCCAATAGGAACAACTTCTTTGGTTTCCCAAAATGATCCAAATTGTTTTTCCATATCATGCAATTGTTATTTCTCACCACTACACTCAGTAATGCAGCCACTTTCCCCCTTTCTGAGAGCATAACACACAATCATCCCCATTGCACCCAGGAGAGACCTGCCAATGTCAATGTTCTATCTGGTATCCCAACTTCTTGGTAATTTTTTGGTTTGTTTTTTTTTTTTTAATTTGGGGTTTCAAAATTCCAAAGAGAAACAGAATCACAGCACTTATCCAATAATTCTGTCTGTGTTGAGAAATAGGATTCTGGCAAGCATAGAAAAAATATATTTTTATTATTATGTCCAAATCTAGAATGCAATAAAACACAGACCTTTCAAAAGAAGAGGAAAAAAAATCCTTAGTAAAGAGAAGGAAAGCCAAGAGCAGATTACTTACTGCTACAGAATCCAATATTGCAAAGCCCTTTTTTTCTTTTCCTATGCCACATTTTTAATGTCTCTGTGAGCTCAGCGTGCTGTGACTATCAATCACAGGAAACTACTGACATTGTGAAACTGCTTTTAAGATATACAGAGTTTTCAAAGCCAAAGTTATCTGAAGAATAAAAATCTTCAAAGATTGTATATTTTCAAAAATATCTATTTGTACAGCAAGCTGAGTAATGACCAGCTGTCCTTACTCTGTAACTGCTTGACAGAATGTATGAATATTGTTTTGTAGAAGACCTTAAATATGGGAAACAAAAACTTTGTATAAGGATTGCCAGTTCTGCTATGGTCAATGCCATGGCCTGAATGTTTGTGCTCTCCCAAAATTTATATGTTGAAATCCTGACAGCCAAGGTGATGGCATGAGGAGATGGGGTCTCTGGGAGATAATTAGGTCATGAGGTCAGAGCCCTCATCAATGGTATTAGTGCTCTTATAAGAAGATACCCTGAGAGTTCATTCCCCACTTCTGCCAGGTAGGCACAGAGAGATGTTGGCCATCTGCAACCCAAAAGAAAGCTCTCACCAGAAATGACTATGCTGACATCCTGACCTTGGACTTCCAGGCTCCAGAACTGTAAAGAATAAATTTCTATTGTTTATAAATCACCTGGTCTATGGTGATTTGTTATAGCAGCCCAAATGCACTAAGACAGTGCCTTTCCATTTGTGGGAAGCAGAGCCCATAGTGAGGCTGAGGCACTGAGAGTGGACAAATCAGAATTAAATTAATTTGGAAGTAGACAGAGTCCTCCAAATTCTACTTTGATGCTAAGGAAATTTTGTTATTTTTTCAGGCACCTGTCAATATATATGTGGATATGTGGATGTGAAGCCAAGTCTGCTGATATGGACTACAGCCTGTGGGAATTTGCATCGCCTTCTTGATGGTCCAGGAAGACTACCTAGAAGAAATAGATTCTGATCATCAAGGATTAACATCAATATTAACCATTCTTTCATTCAACAAATGTTGAGTTACTACTATATGGCAGCCATCACTCTACACACTAGGAACATGATGGTGAATTAAACAGAATAAATTCCATTCTTCATATGGATCACATTCCAGTCAGAAAATATAGAAAGCAAATAAATAAAATAAATGTATTATAGATACTGAAATGGAGTAATATTATACAGACCACAATCTCTGATGACAATACAATAAAATTCAATAATGAAAAGAAAAACCAGAGAAACTTTATCTGTTTGTAAATTTCAGATGTACAAATATTATGAATCCATGGATCCAGGAAGAAACTGCAAAGGAAAGTAGAAAATATTTAAAACTCAAAGACAATGAAAAACACTATCTACCAGGACCCTCAGAGTGGGATTAAAGCAAATATATATTTTTTTCATGTAAAATGTGTATAATGTATAAAATTTATGTATAAATTTTAATGTAGGTATAATTTAATGAGCTAAGCATACAACATACCCCAAAAATGATATTAAGAATAAAAAGGAAGCCATATATACAAATATAGCAACATTAGACATTAATTAAAGTATACTATAAAAATTAGGCCAATACATTTAAAAATTTAGATGAAATACATAGGGCATGATGGCTCATACCTGGAATCCCAACACTTTGGAAGTCAAGACAGGAGAATGGCTTAAAGCCAGGAGTCTGAGACCACCCTGAGCAACAAAGCAAGACTTTGTCTCTACAAAACTTTAAATATTAGCCAGGTACAGTGGTGCACACCTGTAGTCTCAGTTATTCGGGAGGCTGAGGCAGGAGAATCACTTGAGCCCAAGAGTTAGAGGCTGCCGTAAGCTATAATCGCACTGCAGCACAATAGCTTGGGCAAGATAGTGAAATCATGTCTCTAAAAAAAAGGAAAAAAAGAAAAGAAAATTTAAATTAAATGGACAAACTGCTAGAAAAATATAACTTGCCAAAAGCAAGTCAAAGAAAAAAATAAAATTAAGTAAATGAATAACATTAAAGAAATTGAGTAAGTCATTAAAATATATCCACAGAAAGAAAAATGCAAAACCAAAAATGGTTTTGCAGATAAATGCTACCCAACCTTCAGAAACATATCATACCTTTCTTATATAAATTTTACGGAGTCCAATAAGAGTGATAATAGCTAAAACTAAAAGGTTGGTTGCTATTTTATGAACACTGTTCTAATTGCTTTACTTATTTTAACTGTTTTAATCCTTAAAACTTCCCATTGATGTTGGTATTTTCATCTTCCTCATTTTCAAATTAAGCAAGTGAGGCAAGAGATTAGGATTAATTGCTATAAGTAGCTAGAATAGAAAAGAAAAAGGGAAAAATCCTCATTTCACAAGACCAGCAGATAGAACACTTACATGAAAACCAGACAAAGGCAGTACAAGAAAAGAAAATTATAGCTTAAATTCTTTTTTTTTTTTTTTTTTTTTTGACAATCTCACTGTGTCACACAGGCTGGAGTGCAGTGGCACAATCTCGGCTCACTGCAACCTCTGCTTCCCAGGTTCAAGCAAATCTTGTGCCTCAGCCACCTGAATAAGCTTGACTACAGGCACGTGCTACCACACATGGGTAATTTTTGTATTTTTAGTAGAGATTGGGTTTCACCATGTTGGCCAGGCTGGTCTCAAACTCCTAGCCTCAAGTGATCTGCCTGCCTCAGCCTCCCAAAGTGCTGAGATTGCAAGCATGAGCCACCACATCTGGCCACAAAAATTCTAAATAAGATGTTAAACTAAATTCGGAAATGCATAAAATATATATTAATATTAATATTATCAAATAGGACTTACCCAAAGAATGCAAGTTTTGTTTAACATTGTTAAAATCTACTAGCATAATCCATCACATTAACAAACCAAAATATATGATAATCTCAATAAATGCAAAAAGGAAAAAACTTTTAGCAAACTTGAAATATCAAATAGAAAGAAAACTTCCTTAAATTGTAAGGCATCTGTCAAAACCCTACAGTGAACATCACATGTAAGGCTAAAACATAATACACATGTGGTCTCCCTAAAAGAAACAACAAAGATGGCTATTACCCCCTTACACTTAGAATTGTACTGAAGGTCCTAGCCAGCATAATATAAGAGGGAAAAAAATGTTTTTTAAATATAAGGAATACAAGAGAATGGGAAGACAAGCCACATACCAGGACAAAGTATTTGCCAAAGTCATATCTGATTTTTTAAACACTGTTATGCAAAACATGCAAAGAGCTCTTGAAATTCAACATTTAGAAAATGAACTACCCATTAAAAAATGTCAAAAAGGCTGAACAGACACCTTATCAAAGAAGATACACAGATGGCAAGTAAGCATATGAAGAGATGCTCCACATCATATGCCATTAGGGCAATGCAGATTAAAAGAACAATGTGATGCCACTATGCACCTATTAAAATGGTCAAAATCTAAGACTGACAACACCAAACACTGGCCAGGATGTGAAGCAATGGGAATTCTCATTGACTGCTGGTAGGAATGCATGATGATGCTGCCACTTTAAAAGACAGCTTGGAAATATTTTTATAAAACTAAATAAATCTACAAGTAGATGTTAATAGCATCCTTAGTCATAATTGCCAAAACTTAGAAGCAACCAAGATGTCCTTCAGTAGGTGACTGAATAAATAAATTAGCATATCCAGATAAAGGAATATTATTCTATGCTCAGAAGCAATGAACTAACAAACCACAAAAAGATATAGAAGAACCTTGAATTATATTTCTAAGTCAAAGATAATGAGTGAGTTCTCACAAAGTCTCATGGTTTTATAAGAGCTTTTTGCTCAGCATTTCTCCTTCTTGCTGCCATGTGAAGAAGGATGTGTTTTCTTCCCTTTCTGCCATGATTGTAAGTTTCCTGAGGCCTCCCCAGCCATTCTGAACTTCAAGTCAATTAAACCTCTTTCTTTTATAGATTACCCCATCTTGAGTATACCTTTATTAGCAGCGGGAGAACAGACTAACATAGTGAGGGAGGGTGTGCGTGTGTGGGAGCAGGGGAAGCATGGGAATTCTGTACTTTCCACTCGGCTTTGCTGTGAACTTGAAACTCCTGCAAAAAATAAAGTTCATTTTAAAAATGTATGTACATGAGAATAACAAACAAACTCATTGTTCATAGACAACACGATTATCAAGGTAAAAAAAATCCCAAGAGAATACACAAATTATTAGAACTATTAAGAAAGTCCAATAAAAATACTTGATACAAGGTCAATATCCAAACATAAATAACCCTCTGATTAGAAGATACAAGAAATCCATATAACCAATAAGTGATTAATATCAAGACTATTGACCAGGTGTGGTGACTCATGCCTGTAATCACAGCACTTTGGAAGGTCGAGGCAGGTGGATCACTTGAGGTCAGGAATTTGAGACCAGCCTGGCTAACATAGTGAAACCCCATCTCTACTAAAAATACAAAAATTAGGTAGGTGTGGTGGTGGGCATCTGTAATCCCAGCAACTCAGGAGGCCGAGGCATGAGAGTCACTTGAACCTGGGAGGCAGGGGTTGCAGTGAGCCAAGATCATGCCACTGGCACTCTAGCCTGGGCAACACAGTGAGACTCCATCTGAAAAACAAACAAAAAGAAGACAATATATTGATGCCAATAAATTGATAAGAATACAACCCAATAGAAATTGTCAAAGTATATGAATAGGCAATTCAGAAAGAAACTTAAATGACCAAGTCTCATTATTAATCAGGCAAATGAAAATTGAAAGTAAAATGAAATATTTTCACACGTATCAGAATGAAAAATGTCTAATATCAAACATTAGCAAGGGTATGGGGAACTAGAAAATCTCATGCAGGGAGTAGATTGATAGACTATTGAAAGTAATAATTAATAAAAACCAGAAAATTTGCATTGAAGTGTTTACCTTAAAGAAACTCTTGTGGAGAGAGATCCAAGATGGCCGCGTAGCAGCAGCTCAGGATTGTAGCTCCCAGTGAAAGCACAGAGAGTGAGTGGATGCCGCAATTGCAGACGAATTTTTGATGCCCACAGACTGGGAGATTCCCGGAGAAGGAGCCACA
>CAUYQU010070735.1:0-22806 GCA_963574635.1 Cheracebus regulus | reverse complement strand
TAGGGTACCTGATTGTGTTTCTAGTTTTGCCATTTTTCTTATCTGCTACCTGAGCTTGTATCCCGAGAACTTCCTGTTCCCTTTCATGTATAAGACAATGGTATTTGCTTCTGTAATTACTATAGGCAAAAATATATATATTAACCATGTGCAAAATAAAGTTGCTTTTTAAGCATTGCTGTTCAAGTCTTGCTTATTCAGCCCTCCAGACCCCGCTTTCTGTCTACCTTTTCTTCCGCGCACTCCCCTATTCAGGTTGGGACCCTCTTGCTGGCCATGAGTCCCCGGCAGATGTGCTGGCCTCTCGGGAACCCAGAATATAGGAGGTTATTTCTCAAGGAACAGCCAGTCTGATAGATTGGATAAAAGCCATTATAAGATCTCTTTGAGAAGATGGACCATCCAATTCCACCTATAAATGCCAAGTGGAACACTTTAGATAAGGCAGCTGATACACTTCATACACAAGCCATGTGCGATTCGCTTTATGATGACATGCATATTCACCCAATGAATATGTCCATTACACAGGTCATGATACATGCTGTGGTTAAGGGGGCCCCTTCTACATGGGCACCCCATGTGACATTATTCCTGCAGAATCAAACAATAGTTCAAGAAGCCTTATCAAATTTGTGGTCTCAGTTTCCCCTCATGGATCTCACAGATGCTAATAAAAATATTAGGTTAATTAATAAGAGAACAGTAAAGGCAAAAGGGAGAGTCAAACGACTCATCATCCCAGGAAGGTAGAAATTTTAAAAGGTTATTAAAAAATGAGGTGAATAAAGAAAACATTGATGGAGTGAAACTAAAAAGAAAAAGAAAAGGGAGAGTTATGGGAATTGTCTCAACAGAATGGAAAATTTAAGATGGTTATTAAGAAATTGAATAAATAAAATGGAAATGGATGAAGTTAAAGCAAAGGTCTTAATACAACGCTATTGAAGTTTGGATAGACCAAAGGAAGCCCCATCTTGTCTCCCAACATTAAAAGGCTGCAAACCACTCTGCTGTATTTCTCCCAGTTTGGAGAAATTTAAAAAGCTTGAAGTCAGAGATTACAATGAAAAATCGGATCTGAAATTGCCTGGGGAAATAGGAAGACTAATCCAGGTAAAGATTAATAAAAAGACTAGGGTCCTTTGGCTTAATCCTTGGCTGGGGACCCAAAGCTTTTTACACAAGACAGGGTAAAACGATCTGGGGGTAAAGAAGAGAAGATTCTGAAACTAGAACATAAAAATGTAAGGTTGATGGGATTATGAAAGTTGGTATATTTGAAACCACTTTCTGTGAAGTGACTGCATCTCTTTTATCTGATTTTTTTTTTTAAATGGGAATGAACACAGTATCTCATTGGGAAATATTTCCCCTACCTGGTACTGTAAAACAGAAGGCATGTAAATCTGCCCTCAAGCAATATTAATTGGATATGCTAAATGGAAACCAGAGAGATTGCCCAAGTCCACACAGTGCAGAGTAGAAACTAGAGTGCTGTTAGGGATAAATTCTCCATTTGGTAAGCTTCTCTGGTATATTTCCTGGAGCTTGTGGCAAAAGCCTCTCAGCACCTCCCAGCAACATCTACTGGGACTTTGGACTATGGAATTTCCTTTTGAGGGGCATTTACTGCCTTGCTATGAAACATTAGCTAAAGCTACCCTTATAACACCTGAAATATCCATGTTGTCCCAAATGTCAGAGAAACATTCTAATGGGGATAGCAGTGCCCAGGAGAGTTCCATAATAAAATGAACATGGTAGATAATCTGGGAAATGCAAGGAGGAGATACTCTTGAGCAGGGCATTTCTTTTCCCCTAAGACTGACTCTGGAACTGTGTGAAAAACTGCTGGATTCTACAATGCCTGATAAACAGCTCTCAACCGATGAGAAAAAGTTACTTGGTTTGTGGATGGCAATTCCAAGGTAAGTGGACACCACCCATGTTTGGAAGGCAGCTACTTTGATCAGGGAAGGTAAAAACAGATCTGTTCGGTGGGCTGAATTGCATGCTCTTTTTCCTAACAGTGATGGAAGAATTGATCAATGGTAAAATCCTCTGAGTTTGAGTGTTTACTGACCCATGGCCTGGCCATACACTCAGGCAAGAGAGCCATAGAAATCTGGCCTATTAATTGTATACACATAGTAGCACAGTTCTATGGAGATTTGAGGGGTGCATTAAAGAAAAACAGGTTAATGCCCATCAGAAGAATTCCCTTTCGAGTTCAGAAAGTGACTGGAATCGACAAGCAGATATCCCCACGTACTCCCTTGAAATGGCCACCTGGGTCCATGAAATGAGTGGATGTGGGAATATTGTACAGGGCAGAGATGGGCTGAATGTAGACATGTTTTTTTGCACCCTCTCGGGCACAAAATGTCATAGAGGATTGTTCTGTTTCTCAACAAGAAAGAGACTGCTGATGTCTATGGAACAGATTCTCTGGTGGGAAGGCCCTGAACATAGCTGGCAAGTAAGACAAATGCTGGTAGCTGTGGAGGGCTACAATTGGGTCTCGACAGCACTAGATGCTGGCTATGGAGTGGGTGTTGCTTACCCAGAGGAAGATGAAACTGCTCCGAGTATCATGAAAAACGGAACAGAAGATATTGCGTGGATATAGATGGCTAACCATCATTTTTTCAGACCAAGGAACACACTGTACAGCCCATAACAATAGTCCAACAATGGGCAGAGAGATAAACACCTTAGAGTAATAGTTTGACAGAGAAGTAGAGCAGGCAATGGAAACATTGGTTGTGTAAAACAGGGAGAGATAAAAGCATGAAGGGCTGGCTTACATGCCTTCCTGTCTGCTCACACTCAACATGAGTAGGACTAGAGTGTTTCTGCTAGATTTTTTCTTTGTTTTTTTCTGGTTGATCTAGGGAAGAGGGGGTTGGGGGGATGCTGGTATATCTATGCCATTCTTGCCAAGGGAGGAGTACACTGGTATAACAAATATAATTTTTTCTTTCTTCCCCAAATCACCTAAAAGAAATTTATTTTTTCTCCCCTACGTGATGTAGTGGTCCTAGGACCAGGACTGCAATTACAACTGCTGGAATATCAGGGATGATTTCTAAGCAAAAAACTGTAACAATGTTTTGAAACCTTATGTCAGAATTTCCAAAGGCATGATGGGAGTGAGTTGTGTCTTCATGCCATCTAGCAAAATTGGGGCTAACTGTGAATGCAGATATATTGCCTGGTGGTAAAAATAGCTCACTCATTCTGCACTTATGTAACCTTACCCTGTCTGAATGGGCATGGACTGAGGAGGAGCTACTTGCTAGACTTGCGTTACTACCTGCAATGTAGACCAGCACAGTGGTGGTTCTGATTTCCCTTCCAAAGGTGAAAAGGTTTGGGTATTAATGAAGAGGAGGAGAAATAGTAGCTGAGAGTAAAGAAATGAACAAATGAGTTATTAATTAACGAAAATTCAGTATTACATTAACAACTCAAAAGAGTCTCAGAGCAAGAGATGACATTGTCTCTCAGCTTAATTATCCCAGATACCTGAGAGGGTGAAGCTGTGTATTACCAAGGCCACTCCTGCTTTCGGGATCTGACAAGATTGAAAGGAAACCTGCAAACCTGAGTGGCCTCATCCTGGAAGACATTCAAACAATATGAAGGACTAGATTGTTAATGATTGTGCATAATATATATATATATATTTGAAGTAAAAGAGCCATGGTGGAAAACCAGAGAGTGGCCTGTGGTGTTATGATATACAATGGTTTTAGCCCACAGTTCCTGGCTTAAAACTCCTATATCCCTTGTTACAGTTTTTTGTTATAATATTCGGTATGTTAGGCCTCAGGAGCAGGCCTCTGACCTTCTGCCTTCCTTTCAGTCTAATGTTCCCCACCTTTCTAATTGTGGATCTTAAGACCCTCCCAGGAGAGGGTCCCATCCTATATCCTGGTGGAAGGAATGCTGATGTCATAAAGCTTCCATAAAAATCCCAAGAGGATAGGGTTCAGTGAGCTTCCAGCTAGCTGAACGCGTGGCACTTCCTGGAGGGTGGCGCACCCAGGGAGAGCACAGTAGCTCCAGGGCCCTTCCTGCCTACCTTCCCCTGTGGGTCTCTTCATCTGGATCCTTTGCAATATCCTTTATAATAAACCAGTAAATGTAAGAAAAAAAAATGCACCTACAGTATTTTCTCTAAGGCCATCTCTAGCTGCATACTTACCAAACTAGGTAAATTTTCTGTGAAGGCATGTGCCATAAGTCAGGATTTTGTTTGTTTTGTTTTTTGGTCAAGATTAGTTTCTACACATCATCCAGTATTTTTTTTTTTTAATGCCTAATGAGACATAAACGAGAAGTTGTATATATACCAGTGAAAGTTTCAGGACCAATTGGCAGGTATCCCATTTAAAATATTGCTATCCTGCTTCTCAGAAAAAAGGCTAGGCATAAATTATTGTTGTTATTATGATTATTTTTTAAATGTAGCTCTTCATCAGAACTTAGGTCTATAGGTATAAATTATTAATGGCTATCCCTTTCCAGTGGCAAAAGGAGATACCGAATAGTTTAAGATTTGAGTAAAAATAAAATTAATAAATGAATAGCAAGAGGATAGGTGTGTGAGTAAGGCTTGGGTTACTTATTTATTTTCTTTTAATAAGAATTATTAAACCCTTGCCTGTCTCTTGCTGCAGTCAGTTTGAGAGGAAAGGACATATTGCCATTGATTTGAATGATTCCCAGTCATCCCGTTCCTTTTTCAGTAGAATGAAACTCTCCTGGTCTGGTTTCCTAGCTCCATCTATGTATTGGTTGTCACTTCTTGATTTAATTTTGCCTGTTATTATTCCTTCATAATGCCTTTTCTGAGGCAATAGCACATCCTTCACCTGCCAAGGTAAGCAGAACACAGTTTGCTACAGGAGATAACCCTTCCAGGATCATATGCTAAGCCTATGTAAGGGCACAAGCAGACTGACTCGTGGTAACTAATAGTCTCAAAGTTATCTTGTTTGTTCTTACTTCAGCTTTCCTGCTATGTCGCTTTTGCATACTCTCTAAAGTAACACATGGTAATTGGAAACATTTGAGAAGATAAAAAAGGAAACCAGGGAAAATGAGATTGTGTATCAACGAGTTAAAAAATACCAAACTCCAGACTCTATAAAATGTAAAAACCGAAAATAATAATTTCAAAATTTTATTAATGTTTTCTATTCCTGCCTTCTTCCTCTTCCTTCTTACCTCTTCCTCTTCATCTTTCTTCTTTTCCCTGTGTCAAGTAATTTCCAAGATGGCCCAGGAATAAAGATATGCAGTTACAAAACAGTCTAGCCTTGACTAACAAGAACAAATATTCTCTTTCCGTGAATAGAAAGGATGGATCTGTACATATGCAGACTTGCATGTGAGTTTTTAGAATATGTACAATGTTTAGATTGTGTTAAGGCACAAAACCATAGGGTTATGCCCCACGTTAGGCAATACACCAGCAAAAGGGGAAAAAAATGAGAAAAGGCTTTTATTTTGACTACTAATAGGCTTTATTTACGTAAGAACGTGGCATTTTTGCTAACCAAGCCAAACTGAAAGAGCAATGGCTATACTTCTGAAACAGGAGTAATTTGTCCTCACTGAAATATGGTAATGATATTTAAAAACTTTTTTTTTAAAGGGAGCTCAATGGCTAAAAGTCAGCTTAATTAAAAGCTAACATCCAAGATATGTACATGTGTATGTGTGCATATGTGTGTGTTTGCATTTAAAAGGCCTTCATGTTTTTGTTTTTCCCTCCTAGGATCTTGTCTCTTTTCTTTTTAGCATAAGTTTTTTTCTTCTCAGTTGACTGAATTCTGTTTTCTTCATTTATTTCTGCTGTCTCTCCTTTCTCTTGCACCCTCTGCTGCAGTTCATAATAGCCTGGGGTTCTGTAAAGAAAACAGAAAAGGCACCAGACTCTCTTTGGAGGAGACACCTGTTTTTCCTTATGGACCCCCAAGAATACAAACAGACAAGGTCCTCTCAGCACTTAAACTGCTTACTTTTGTACTGTGTTACTTGTTTTTTTTTTTTTTTTTGTCTTTGTTTTTGGCTAACATGGTTATTGAAACAGAGCTTGCTCTTGGGTTTTCAAGGAACAGTGTGTTTTAGACACTTAGAAATGTCTTTGCTTAAAAATTTTTTTGAGGTGCACTGTAAAAGTATTATGTTGTCTAACCTTATAATAATTCTCCCTTTTTGGAGTCCCAATATTCAGTGTGGGCTCTGCCCTGACTCAGAGATCCAGTGAAAAGATAGGTAGTCCCTATCTAAATAAAATTGGATTTCTCTAATTTTATGTTTGATTTGGCAGCCGTCTTTAATCTCCCTCTAGCACCACCAGACTTTTTCTCTCTATACCTTATGATGTAAATTTTACTGTTTGATTTTCACCTGGTCATTTCCTTTAATTTCCAAATTTAAGGATGTTTAGCTGACAACTGCCTAGGGTTGTGAAACAGTCTCAAAAATCTGAAAGGCTAAGATAGGAAAAAAGAGGTTTTTATAAATCTATAAGATGTACTTTTATTGCCATGTCTGTATATGTATTTATGTGTAATGTATACAATATTTCACTACTGAAAATGGATAAAAGAGCTCTAATTAATTGGCTTAAGAAAATAAATATGCTTAAATCAAACACTTTAATGGGGAAAAAGAATAGTTGAATGCTTATTCAAGTTTATATAACTTAAGATTTTAAATAAATAATCCTGGTTTAAAATTATTGATAAAGTAATATTAGAAATGTATTAAGAATTGCCAGCATATATTTTTGTTTGTATTTATTAATCAAGCAATTTCATACTTATCTCTGCCAAATACTATAAGATATCAAAATTTGGCATAGGGGTTAGAAAACTATAAACCTAGCCTAATAGAGAATGATCTTTGCTTGTGTAATCTTTAATAAATAAGAGATTGATATTGGTTTAATAAGCTACATCACTTTATTATTTTATTTTGAGACAGAGTCTCACTCTGTTGCTCAGGCTGTAGTGCAGTAGCATGATCTCAGCTCACTGCAACCTGTGCCTCCCAGTTCAAGTGATTCTGATGCCTTAGCCTTCCAAGTAGCTGGGATTATAGGCATGTACCACCATTCCCAGCTAATTTTTCTATTTCTTGTATAGATGAGATTTCATCATGTTGGCCAGACTGGCCTCAAACTCCTGGGCTCATAAAATTTGACTGCTTCAGCCTCCCAAATAGCTGGAATTATAAGCATGGGCAACTACACCCTGCCAACATCTTGAATTTAGTAAGGTTGTTGTAACTTCTAATCCCATGGCTTTTGGTGGTCTAGAACACAGGCAATAAGGTTTGTTTTGGGAAAGGACTGTTATTTATTTGTTTCAAACTAAACTATAAATAAGTTCTTCCCAAAGTTAGTTCAGCTTATGCCCAGGAATGAACAATGACAAACTGGCGATTAGAAGCAAGATGGAGTCACTTAGGTCAAATCTTTTTTATTGTCTCAGTTATCATTTTACAATGGTGGTTCCGTAACTTTAAATGATGACAGCTACAGTTTTGTAAATTATCTAGGTAAATGATTAAAATAAAATAATTAGGTAAATGTAATAGAATAAATACTTGTAGACAAACTCATCCTCATTATAATTTAGAATCTAAAGTTATATTAAATTAAATAATAGATATTTCATTATTTGGGTATTTTTTCAATAAAAACATATTTTTAGGAAAACATTCTTTTTTAAAAAAGTGTGTAATTTTTAAAAGGGTGAAGAATTTTTGTCTAATTCAAAATTTATTTAAAGGTCACATATAAAACAAAGTAAAAGGAAACAGGAAATAAAAAAGATATAAAGAAAGTTATAAAAATTAGAGTTCAAAATTAAAAAAAAATTTTTTTATACTTTGGTAAGAAAGCTTAAAGATAATTAATTTCATATGAGAAAGAATCTTATATGGTAAATTTGATCCTAGAGTAAAATGACTGATTGTTTAAGAAAGAGGGATGTTCAAGACAAACTAGAAAGTCCAAACATGTCAGGAACAGTCTGTATAAGTCACAGTAAGAGGATTTATATGAACAAAAACCAAGAACTTTCTCTTTTGAGATAGAGTCTTGCTCTTTTGCCAGGCTGGAGTGCAGTGGCGTGATCTCGGCTCACTGCAACCTCCGCCTCCTGGGTTCAAATAATTCTCCTGCCTCAGCCTCCTGAGTAGCTGGGACTACAAGTGCATGCCACCATGCCCAGCTAATTTTTGTATTTTTAGTAGAGACGGGGTTTCACCGTGTTGGCCAGGATGGTCTCGATCTCTTGACCTCTTGATCCACCTGCCTCCGCCTCCCAAAGTGCTGGGATTACAGGCATGAGCCACCACGCCTGGCCAATTAAGAACTTTTATATGATCAAGTTGTCTGTGATTATAGGGAAATTAAAATGGTCTTTCTGGAGACAGGGGTTGATGTAAAAAAGACACTAATAAACTAAAAAATTGGTTAGAACAGTACAATTTTGTTAAGGGGTTGATTTACTCTTAATAAATTATAAGAGATTTTAAGTTTTTAAGTTTAACCCAAAGTTCAACTTACACTACATCTCACCAGTTTTGATTTTCTCTCCCCCTTTAAAAGGCGCACAATAGTAACACTCCTCATCAACTCATTTTGAGCTCATATATATATTCTTTCCTCCTCAGGTTCTGTTTTTGTCTCCTGATGCTAACAATGTTTTCTTAAAGGTCTAAGGGAATGTTTGCTTCCAACATTATATTCTGTGTACTGTAGAAGATCTTTGATTTTTTCTTTTGGTAACTGGCCTAACAGATTTTATGTTTTATTGAAATAATTCCTATGCTATTATTATTAAGCATGGTTTGCTTAGGAAAAACCGAGATTAACAAAAATTTTAATCAAGGTTATTAAATCCTTGTATCTTCCTGCATGTGCTTTTTTATTTTATTATTTTATTTTTTTGAGATGGAGTATCTCTCTGTTACCCAGGCTGGAGGGCAGTGCTGCAATGTCAGCTCATTGCAACCTGGGTTCCAGTGATTCTTCTGTCACAGCCTCCCTAGTAGCTGGGATTACATGCATGCCTAACCATGCCTGGGTAATTTCTGTATTTTTAGTAGAGTTAGGGTTTCACCACATTGGCAAGGCTGATCTCAAACTGCTGACCTCAAGTGATCCACCAGCCTCAGCCTCCCAAAGTGCTGGGATTACAGGCATGAACTACTGTGCCTGGTCCTGTATGTGCTTTTAAAATCTTTGTGACATTGAGTTACAGGGCTTTGACTCCTGGGTCTAAAAAGAACATCAAATCCTGTTAAATCTTAAACACTGACATCAATTAAAGCCTTCTCTGGCCCAGCACAGTGGCTCCTGCCTGTTATCCCAGCACTCTGGGAGGCTGAGGCAGGTGAATCACCTGAGGTCAGGAGTTTGAGACCAGCCTGGCCAACATGGTGAAATCCCGTCTCTACTAAAAATATAAAAATTTACTGGGCATGCTGGTGTACCTGTAATTCCAGCTACTTGGGAGACTGAGGCAGGAGAATCACTTGAACCCAGGAGGTGGAGGTTGCAGTGCGCCAAGATTGCACCACTGCACTCCAGCCTGAGTGACAAAGTGAGATGCCATCTCAAAAACAAAAACAAAAACAAAAAACCCACACCATCAGCCAGGTGCAATGACTCATGGGCTCATGCCTGGGTAACAGAGTGAGACTCCATCTCAAAAAAGAAAAGAAAAAAAAAACAACCACCAAACCTCCCCCTTCCATCTTCAGACCTAATAGAAAATGCCAATCAAAATAAACCACATACTTGAGCCATAGGGCCAGAAATTAAAGCTATTTAATTTATGATAAAGGGACTATCACTGAAGTGGTGGGCTTGTGAGATTGTAAGGGCTGAATTTGAGAGATTAAAATAAACTCAAAGGTACACTGATGCAAGAGCAGCATATGGGCCTCTGTGTCAGATTAACAAGGTTTTCTTGAAGCATTAACCAACTCTTTAATAAAGATTATAAAGGCTTATGGAAGCTATATCTTACAATCAAAATGAAAATGTTATAGATTGTTTATAAAATTTTGAAAAACAAATTTAATTGGCTTCAAGCTGTTTTTATTAGGGCTTACTGTTTGGAAAATTAACTCTCCTCTATCAAAGAATGAAGGTTTTCACCTTTTCATGAAATTTTTGAGTTATAATTTTGATTAAATGAGTGACTTATTTTACAGTGCTCTGTGATGTTATTTTGTAATATCAAGGGTTTCAAACCTTTGATATTTGACAAAATTTCTAAAATCAAATTATAAATTATGTTTTTTTCTGATCTAATTATTCCTTTAAGATATTATTAACAGGTTTCCTAAAGTCCACACAATGATATATCTGGCTTGTTTGGTATAAAAATCATACAGGAAGCATTCTCAAATATAAAATCATGTTTGGGTTTCTTTGGGCTGTATTCATATAAGTATGTTATTGTTATGTGTTTCAAAATTATAGGAAACTCCTATATTTCTGATATGACTTAATGTTTGTTATCAGTAATAGTTTAATTGCTATAATTAAATTACTGTGTCCCACAGAGGTAACAAATTTCTTTGTCAATCATATCTTTGACCATCACTGCTCTAAAACTTTTTGTTATCCACTGACAATTGTTTTTATTAGGGCTTACTGTTGGAAAATTTGGTCCTCTTTAGAAGGTGGTCTTACAATCAGCTTTACACCTCTAACAGGTGCTCCTGAATGCAGGTTTCTGAAAGATTTGAAGATTGTGACATCAGAATAGAGGAAAAACTTACAGGACTCATGGAGATGTGGAATGTTGATGAGTATCAAGAAGAACAGGAATTAATTGCATGGACTAAACTAATAGAAGTCCAAAGTAATCTTTTTAACTTTTTGCTTAAAATGTTACTGATCCTTTGTTTTGTTTTTCAGAGTCAAGAAAACTTTTTTTTAAAGCTGTTTACAATTTTTAACAATTGAGTAAAGTATACTTCTATGAACAAAATTTGGAGCATATTTGTTTCTCCCCACCTGATTTCTACAGAGTTTGGAAACTATTTGTAAGTATTCTTAAGTTATTTGGATAAGTGCAATAAGCATCTATTTTCATTTGTAACAGGACACAATTGGAGAAATTGATTATTTTTGAAGGCTTTAACTGGAATGGTGTGCTTTCCTTTAAGGAATCAAACTTGACTTATGGAGCCAATAAAAGCCCGTTGGGAAAACTGGCCTTAGCATTTGTTAACACAGTCCCTGTACAGGGTTCCTGACCTATGATAAGTAAAGAATGTCACTTTATGACAGGCCCAGGAGCCACAAGTTTATCTTGGAACCTCAAGAGGACAGGAATTCACCCAACTCATAGGTATTTAATGGTATAAATCTGTGGCTGGGCTCAGCTTTAAAGAAGTCTTATCTGAGATTCCTTTTATGGAGCAAACCTTTATCAAAGCCAATTTAAAAGCCTATGTAAAAAAAAAACAATTATTCTTACTGCACTGTATACAAATAATTAGGCCAAATATCATAAACTAAACCAATCCTATCATGATTTATCTTTAGTAAAATAGGGAAACTGGAGAGAGAATAATTATGTTTCAAAACCTATGGTAAACCTGTTGTTAGATTCTAGTCTTGCCTAATGTTTTCAATTTTTATTTCTACAGTTTAGACCAAATTCTAATTTTTCTTGGCTACAAGTCTTCAAAATAACATTTTCAATTTTTTCTTTCTTCCCCGCCTCCCCATTTTTCCTAATTTGGAGTCACTGAAAACTAAGCTGTGCTTTTGTAAAGCCCTGTAAACTGAAGCTAGACAACTCAAACTTCAGAAGAAAATAACAGCAACCTATTTATGTACATAAGCCACTTTCCTACCTGCCTACCAATGTGTGGATTTCAGAATAATGTGGCCTATATCAATTTTCCAGGGTTGTTCTTTTGTTTATTGTTGTTTTTTCTCCTTTCCTTCCCCTATTTTATTTTCAAAAGATATGAGACTTCACAATCTTATAAAAAATGAGCTTTCCTAATAACTCAGGACCTATCTGTCCAGGAATAACCCATTCTAGCCATGAGAAATCAGAGGAAACCTGAGACCAGACACTCATTTTCTCCTAACATGCTTTCTGCAAAAGATTTTAAAAAAAGAAAAGGGGGGAAATGTGAAAGAAAAATATCATGGGCCCCCCAAATTACTAAGCTAAAGGGAAAAGTCAAGCTGAGAACTGCTTAGGCCAAATCTGCCTCCCATTCTATTCAAAGTCACCCCTCTGCTCACTGGGATAAATGCAAATCTGATTGTTTTCTTTGGAGAGGCTAACTAGAAATTAAAAGAATGCAATCATTTGTCTCTTACCTACCTATGACCTGGAAGCCCCCTATAATCTTCTAGTTGTCCTGCCTTTCCAGACAGAAATAAAGTTTATCTTACATATGTTGATCGATGTCTTATGTCTCCCCGAAATGTACAAAACATAATTGTGCTCTGACCACCTTGGGCTCATGTTGTCAGGACCTCCTGAGGCTGTGTCATGGGTATGCATCAACACTGGTAAAATATCCCCTTTTTAAATTAACTGAAACCCATCTTAGATTTTTGGGATCACAACATTCATTGGAGACTGGGGGTCTAGTATTGAAATTTAAAGGTATGGGTGAAATCTGACAGATTCTATCTGATGTTAACTCTGGGATTTTCATTAGTTTCTACTCAGTGCCCCTGTACTCCTTAAAGTACTTTACGCCTCCCAGTTTCTTTCCTTTCATAAAAGCCATTAGTTTGTCTAACACTAGGTCTCTGCCTTGCTATTACCTGCCTTCAGAACCTGGGGTCTTACCTTCATGGTTAGGGTTCCCACAGGCAAAGAATTCACTGGGTGGATCTCTGCATATTGTCTATGGTCAGTTTGCCTTGCTGCCATGTCCCACCTATCCTGTCACACTTTTCTCACCCGGAGTTTGTTTCCTTGTCGCTATTCCTTCCTTGTAGTGTGCTCTACTTTGCTTCTCTGAGCAGACCCTTGCATAATCCTGGGTCTGCCCCTATATGCCTCTAGTAGGAGTTGATGCTGGACTTGTATTTTGGAGATTCCCAATGGCAAATAAGCTCTGACACTCATTCATTCATTCATCCATCAAATATCATTATACTCTACTGTGTATTAAGTATTATATTAGGTACTTGAGATATAATTAGAGAAATAACCATGGAGGAACACAGGAACTCTCATACATTGCTGCAATTTGGTAGTATTTTGTAAAGTTGGACATGTACATGCCTTACTCTCCAGCTAATTAATGTCTCAGGATGTATCTATAAAGACTTGTTTTTCTTCATTTACTTCACTTGGTTTTCTTTCATTTACAACATATTATGTAGGACATACAGTTTTTTTGTTGTTGTTGTTGTTGTTTGTTTTTTTTGAGATGGAGTTTCTCTCTGTCCCTCAGGCTGGAGTGCATAATTTCTGCCTCCTGAGTTCAAGGAAGGTGGAGGTTGCAGCAAACTGAAATCCTCCTGCCTCAGCCTCCTGAGTAGCTGGGACTATAGGCACATGCCATCTAGCCTAGCTCAGGTGCATGACTTCAGGTGATCTTGACCTCAGGTCATTCACTGACCTCAGCCTCCCAAAGTGCTGAGATTACAGGCATGAATCACCATGACTGGCTGAGCATACACAATTTATAATCAATAGACATTATTTATAGGCATGTTTCATAATTATAAAATGAATTAAATGTCAGTCACATAAATATATAGGTTTTTGCAAAATAACCCAACATGGAAAGCTTGATATCTTTCCCTAGTTTTTGTATAGCAGTCTTTGGAGTCTCCATGAAATTACATAGCTTTGGTTCAGAAATGATTCTCTAGAAAAACTGAAACACCACATTTCCATAGATAATGATGTGCAGCTGGGTCTCAGCCACTTGTATTACTGAAGTTCCTTTCAAACTGGAGATATGCACCTCACTTCCATATTATATTCAATCACAGTATTTCAACTTCTGTCAAAATTAATTCCCAGTCTTGAACTACAGTGCAGCAGATCCTTTCAAATGCAAATACAACAGCATAAATTTATAAACTGCCAATTTTTTTAATATACAGAATTTCATTCTGTACAATTCTATTCAGTATATTTTCAAAATATTCATATGGATGACAACAAAAGAAAATAAGGTTAAAGATGTGCTCTTTATGAAAAAGTGTAACCTACATTTCAATCAGGGATACTTTATAACCTTTAAAAAACACACCATTGGCCAGGTGTGGTGACTCACGCCTGTAATCCCAGCACTCTGGAGACAGAGGTGGGTGGATCACTTGCAGTCAGGAGTTTGAGACCAGCCTGACCAATATAGTGAAACCCCATCTCTACTAAAAATATAAAAATTAGCCAGGCATGGTGGTGGATGCCTGTAATTCCATCTACTAGACAGGCTGAGGCCAGAGAATCACTTCAACCTAGGAGGTGGAGGCTGCAGTGAGCCAAGATTGCACCACTGCACTCCATCCTGAATGACAGAGCGAGCATCCACCTCAAAAACAAAACAAAACAAAAACAAAAACAAAAACAAAACACACCATCAGCCAGGTGCTGTGGCTCATGCCTGTAATCCCAACATTTTGGAGGTCAAGGTGGGCAGATCCCTTGAGGCCAAGAGTTTGACATCAGCCTGGGCAACATGGTGAAACCCTATCTCTACTGAAAATACAAAAATTAGCTAGGCATGGTGGAACACATCGGTAATCCCAGCTACTAGGGAGGCTGAGGCACAAGAATCACTTGAACCTGGGATGCAGAGGTTGTATTGAGTTGAGATTGCACCACTGCACTCCATCCTGGGTGACAGACACAGACTCTGTCTCAAAAAATCCAAAACCCCCCAAAAACAAAAAAAACACCATTGTTTTTATTTTTTTCCTGTTTTCTACTTCCAAAGGAAAATTGTTTGATATTTGCTCTATTTTAAGTCAAACTTCATATGCAGGGTAAGACTGAGGGAAAACAAGTGAGAAAGTGGTTGTAGATAAATGTAAAGGAATGACCACGAGATGACCCTTTCAGAACCTGTGCAACAAGTAAGTCAACAGCTCCATTAGCCTGTCACTACACAATGAGGTTATGCTTCATTTTTGTATCTATATAATTATGAAAAAAGACTCTGTCTATTTGCTTACCAGATATTAGCACGTATTTTTCTACCACACTGTTTGGAGCATTTCCCAGGGTACTGCTTGGCTTTTGTTCAGGAGCCTTGCTGCAGCTGGGTCCTCCCTGTAGACTTTCCATTCTGCTGATTGACAGGATGTTACCTTTATTGCTGCTGCTGTTTATCTGACTGATATTCTGCCTCTAATTGCAACTGGCATTTCCTCTCCAGCTCACAGGAGGGGACACTGTTCTTGTAATTCTTCATAATACAGTTGAAGCCCAGCTAGGACCTTGGCAAAGGTTGGGAGTCATAGGGTTTAGAAGCTCAAATATCAACAGAAGTCTGGCTGGTAATGGAAACGTGTGAAAGCTGCATAGTTTAAGAAATGTGGCCATGCCATTTGGCTTTAATGTTAAGAAATAACAGGCAGTATGAGTGAACTGATGACCATATGTTGCATTTAAAAGAAGCTGCTATTCAAAGCTAACTGATTGTTGATATATGGAAACAAGGGCTTAGTTCTTACAGTTATGATTTTGCAAAAGAGTTCTGCAATTTATATGTTTTAAGTGAATTATTTTTATTTTTCAACACTGGCAACTGATTCCATTTTTTAAGACACTGCAGTGGCCAAACCAAATATTTCTGTGGGCCTCAATAGAGCTATGAGACACTAATCTATGACCGTTGACTAACAACTGCTACCAGAAGTTACCTGCTACTCCTAGAACTCACAGTCCAATTACCTTTTGGATTACCTGCATAGCAACCGGCAGACCTCCATGTGGCATGAGCCAACACAGACAGACATACAGACAGACAGACAGACAGACAGACACACACACACACACACACACACACACACACACACACACACACACAATTTACAGAGTACATGTGAATGAAAATCCCATTTGTATCAGGAGAAAAACCCACATCTTCCCCAATATTGGTGGTTGGCTCCACAGACTACTCAAAGCCATCACCGTGGTTTGCCCATTTAGACCCAAATAACAATTTATGTTGAAGAGAAATGTTACATTACAGTCCATATGTCATTGCATCAAATCCAATACAAGTTTGCATTCAATCTTGCCTTCAAGATGAAGAAAGGAAAAGTTGCTACTGCATGTATGGCATAATCTCCTCTCTTATCCTCTTGGAAGTAAATGCTTGAACAAAAATTATAAACGCAACTTCCAAGAACAAAATAGTAATTTTCATTAGCAAGTAGGCTGAATTCAGATTTAAGATAAACTATATCTAACTATGTAAACATTCACCCTGGCTATTTAATAAAATCTACATTAAGGTTGAGCATCTGGTTGGGGGATATTCCCTTATATTCAGGAGTGTCTTCAAGAACAATGGAAAGCTACTTGAGTACAAGAGTAAAAGGGCCCACTCAATTTCCACATCAGAATGCAGGAAAACCACATGCCATATTCTCATTGGAAACTTCTCCTGCTTCAAAATTTCAAGTTCATTCTGCACTATATAATCCATTTGACTAAAAGAAAACAACTAACTTCTGAGGGCTAACCTATTCAATAAGCCCATATCCAAAGTCATCTTAAAGGTGACTCTCAGATCAGTAAGGTGAAACAGTAATCCTGCTTGAAGGCAAAACAAATTTGAAGAAAGGGTGACTGGCCAGTAACAAAGCTGATAGAAACAGAGTCTTGAAGTCTAATACCAGCTGCAACAAATGAACACTATGCTGACGAAGAGATGAGAGATCAGGCTACCTCGTTTTTGAGTAACCTAGCATGTAAATATCCAATGTGGAGGAAGATGTATCAGGTACATTGGAATTACATAGCAAATGTCTATGCTGCTGAATTTATGCTAAGAAATAGTCTGATAGTTTGATTTTCCAATTAAGAAAAAGTTTGCTGGTCAACCTTAAAAATATGGTCCACTTGACCAGATTGACAATATTTCTCATTATAAATTAACACATAAGTTTTCTGGTTATATGCTTTAGTTATGCAAATATTTTGTATAATTGCATGGTATGCATATATTGAGAGGATCTAAATATTTTCTATACTTAAGAGACATTAGGCAATAGGCATTTACAGATGGCAACATGGCTAAATTAAAATATCACCTTATACAGTCAACTCATTTTTAACTTTTCTTTATTCATGGGCTGGAAACATGCATTTTTATTTTTGTTTCTCAAATTATTTTTTAAGATTAAATGAATTCATTTTTCTCTACCTGCAGAACGTGCCCTGCCATTAAGAGGGAGGAAGAAGAGAGTATTCATATTTATTGACAGCCTATTATTGTTTGGTCTCTTATATATATTATGTCATTTGTTTTGCATAATAACCATGGGGAAAAAAGATATTCTCCCTGTGTAATAAAAATAGGTTTAGGCATGTTTAGTAAAACATGCCCTAGGTCACACAGCTAGTAAATTGTGGGCTAAGACAACTCTTTTATTCTTTATGATTTTTTACTGGCACATTGTAGCCTAAAATTCTAAAAGAACATATAATCTTATGGGCTACTAAAAATTTTAATCTGCCCTAACCAAGGTTTAAGTAACATTTGAATGAGCCAGATTGGGAGAGGCCATGACTCAGTTAAAGTCAGAGTGTCAGACTTGCAGTGTTTGGAAAGATGGGTTTTTGAGATGGGCATCAGGTCAGAGACATGAGGCTTCAAGTATCTAAAATCTAGGAGATTATTCTTCATAGGGTAGAGGAGAGACACAAGTCGTAGGTCTAAGATAAGCATATTAACCTTTCAACTGAGGCAGCCTTGAAAAAAATCTCTTCAGTAACAGAAAAAATAATGAATATATTCATATATAGTAGGCCATTGACAAGAGACCCAGGAATAAGATCAGTCATGCATTATATTGGAATATGGCTAAAGTATAATTAAAAATTTAATACTAAACTAAGCTCATGTAGAACTGGGAAACAAGACCATCAAATTCTCAGTTATTATCTCTGAAAGTGGCTTTTTTTCCTTGATAATTACTTGATAATTTGACTAGGGATAGAATTCTAGGTTCAAATATATATATATATATATATATGCATGCATATATTGAGTTGGAAAAAATATATATATATACATATATATATATTTTTTCCAACTCAATATTTTGTTCAAGTGTTTCATTGCAAGTAGTATGCTGATGAAAAGTGTGATGTCAATCTTGTTCTTATTTTCCTATAAGGAATCTTTCTTTTCCCTCCAGTAGTGTCAGGATTTTCCCTTTTATACTGGGTATTCTAAGATTTCAACATCTTGTATATGTCTTTTTAATTTTGCATGGCATTCACTGACCCATTGTGTAGTTTCATGTGAAGAACATGCAGGTTTGTTAATAGGTATACACGTGCCATGGTGGTTTGCTGCGCCCGTTAACCTGTCATCTACATTAGGTAATTCTCCTAATGCTATCACTCCCCTAACCCCCGACCACCTGACAGGCCCTGATGTATGATGTTTCCCTCCTTGTGTCCATGTGTTCTCATTGCTCAACTCCCACTTACGAGTGAGAACATGCGGTGTTTGGTTTTCTGTTCCTATGTTAGTTTGCTGAGAATGATGGTTTCCAGCTCCATCCATGTCCCTGCAGAGAGTGTGAACTCATCCTTTATTATGGCTGCATAGTAGTCCATGGAGCATTATGTGCCACATTTTCTTTATCCAATCTATCATTGATAGGCATTTGGGTTGGTTCCAAGTCTTTGCTATTATGAACTGTGCCACAGTAAACATACATATGCATGTGCCTTTATAGTAGAATGATTTATAATCCTTTGGGTATACACCCAGTAATGGGATTGCTGGGTCAAATGGTATTTCTGGTTCTAGATCCTTAAGGAATCGCCACACTGTCTTTCACAATAGTTCAACTAATTTACACTCCCACCAACTGTTTAAAAGTGTTCCTATTTCTCCACATCCTCTACAGCATCTGTCTTCTGATTTTTTAATGATCACCATGCTAACTGGCATGGGATGGTATCTCACCGTGGTTTTGATTTGCATTTCTCTAATGACCAGTGATGATAAGCTTTTTTTCAAATTTCTTGGCTGCATAAATGCCTTCTTTTGAGAAATGTCTGTTCCTATCCTTCACCCACTTTTTGATGGCATTGTTTCTTTTCCTGTAAATTTAAGTTCTTTGTATATTTTGGATTTTAGCCCTTTGTCAGATGGGTAGATTGCAAAAATTTTCTCCAATTCTGTAGGTGGCCTGTTCACTCTGGTGATAGTTTCTTTTGCTGTGCAGAAGCTCATTAGTCTAATTAGATCCGATTTGTCTATTTTGGCTTTTGTTGCCATTGCTTTTGGTGTTTTTGTCATGAAAGTCTTTGCCCATGCCTATGTCCTTAATGGTATTGCTTAGGTTTCCTACATTCTTTCTAAATCCATTGAAGAGTGTTACGAGTGGTGGGGTACCTTGGTGACTGGTCTTTGGGTATGAGTGCACCTCATTCCTTTGGGTGTTATCAGCTTTCAATACATTGCCTTATTTCTCTGCAGTAAGTGCTGAATTCACCTTTCCTTTATGGAGATAAATATTTCTATTTGTCTTATAGGAGGGAGAGGAGAGAGATAGTCAGGGGTTGACCTGTCTGGCTTTTCCCTCTGTGGGGCTCCAACTTATCATCCTGTCAATAGCTTCTGGTTACTTCTCCTGCTTCTGGATTTCATTCCCTCCAGGCATGAAGCATTTTTCTTGTTGGTCTCACCTCCCAGGTTAGAACTTTCCTGAGGAAATCATGGACTATGACCTCTTTCTTTTGTGCTCATATTTTTCAATGACTAATTATTGTTTCTGTAGTTTACACAATAGAAATTTTTATTTATTTAAAAAGTGAATTTTCCTTAATTTTTATGAATTTAATGCAGGAGGAGGGACTATATTAAATGTTCATCATTTTAAAATGAGAAGTCTGCCTTCTATCTTTATTTCACTAATATGTGTGCTTTGTATTCAGTCATATGGTCAAATACTTGTACATAAAATTATCTGAAAAAACAAAAAATTAACTAGATTTCCCCCTCGTATTTACAACTATTCCTTAAAACTTACCTCAGTCTTAATTTTTTCTGCCCTGTCCATTTTCATCCAAAATGTACACATACACATCATACACTCAAGATAAGCATGCATATATCACAAATATCTTTAATGACAGTTTGAAGATATAACTCTTCATTAAATGATAACGGAGAAACTAAAGGTAAACTTAGATGGTATAATTGAGAGATAGTATTAAAACAATTGACTTTTAACCTCATTGGTCTTGACTATGGAACAGAGATGGGTGAATCATTCATTTAGATTTTATGTTATTTATTTATAGCTTGATAATATTTTCTCTTTTATTTTTTCTTATTGTCTAAATATTCAGATTAGAGGAAATATTATTTTCTTCAGCCCAAATAACAGTCCTGAGAGGCAACATTTTCTTTTTTTTTCTTTTTGGGATGGAGTTTTCATCTTGTCACCCAGGCTGGAGTACAGTGGTGTGATCGTGGCTCACTGCCACCTCCACCTCCTAGGTTTAAGCGATTCTGCCTCCCGAGTAGCTAGGACCACAGGTGTGCACCACCACTCCTGGCTAATTTTTTATTTTTTGTAGAAACGGGGTTTCACCATGTTGGCCAGGCTGGTCTGAAATTTCTGACCTCAGTTGATCCAACTGCCTTGGTTTCCCAGAGTGCTGGGATTATGAGGGTGAGCCGCTGTGCCCAGCTTGCTTTTAAAAATATTAGTTTTAAGTTATTAATATAATGGACTTATTGAAATATATATATATTTTAACTGTATGTACTTGGCATGGTGAGTTTGTGTTTAACTCTGTTGATTTGGTTTTACATTTTGTGCAATCATAAGTGTTGTTCAGTTCTTAAATATTCACAGCAAATCAAATATCAACTCTGTGTGTGCATGTATTTTGAGTTTTTATTAAGTAGTGTTTGTATTGTTGTACCTCTTCTTACAGCTATTACCTACATCCAAGTAGGCACCTTGTTTAGCTCCTTTCTTTAGTCTCTCAAAATAATGAAAAGTGAAAACTTCTATCATTTGACTGAGTTTTAAGTTTTTAAGTATATCACACTTTGGGCAAAATGCCTACTACTGATAGTTTTTACAGATGTAAAATAAAAAACTGACAATACAGTATAATGGAGAATACACACAGAAAGTTCCTTTTGTAGTAGTAAAAAGCTTGGTATGCATAGAGGCAGGAACTTCAATGAGGTAGTGTGGAGAGAGTGGTGTGGAAGTGGTATGCAGTAAGTCTGAAAAGGTAGGTAGGAACCAGATCTTTCCTGGCCTTTTAGGTTATAATAAGGATATTAGATCTTTTTCTCAAGCCAATAAGAAATTTAAAAATAACTTTAAGGAAGGAAATGGCATGATTAGTCTATAGTTTTAAAAAGTCACTCTGCCTTCACTATGGGAAATATTTTGGGGGCAGGGGGTGCACAAATGCACACAGGAAGGAGAATGTGGACTGAAACATGTACGTTTGTAGGCACAAAAGAAATATTTTGCAGTATTGGCAGATTGACTAACTCCATTCTCTTTAGACTTCTTTTTGATATTTTCTGAAATTATTACCATGGACAAATATAGTTCTTAATAAAAATCAATAAAGCTGTATTACAAACCCTAATACGATGTAGTACAATATAATATATAATACAATACAACATAATAAGTGCAATGGCTAAGGAAAGTTTAGATTTGGAAGGTCACCTAATCTAGACTAAAAGAGAATAGCTTCCTAGAGAAAGTGAAAGATGAGTTAAATGCTGATAGCTGGATGGTTCAGTAGGACCAAGAAAGAGAATGGATCCTGAATCAAAGAAGAACATTTATGTAGATATCCTGATAAAACAGATGATAGCTCAGATTACAAAGTATACCATTACCAGGGATGTGGCTGAAGAGGTAGGAAGACAAGATATTAGGTATTATGCTAAAAATCCAGAATTTATTCTGAAATGGTAAATGGTAATTGGAAGATTTTT
Source organism: Cheracebus regulus (assembly GCA_963574635.1). Classification (NCBI taxonomy): domain Eukaryota; kingdom Metazoa; phylum Chordata; class Mammalia; order Primates; family Pitheciidae; genus Cheracebus; species Cheracebus regulus. Next base: position 585 of record CAUYQU010070735.1, on the reverse strand, counting down.
AGCAAGACAGTGACATGATCAGACTGGTATTTCAAAATGAACATTCTAGCAAGAGGTGGGATAACGTATTGGATTAGAATAAGATAGGAAGCAGAAAGACCCCTTAGGCATTTGATTCATTTATTCAATAATAGTGGTACCAAATTCTTAGTATGTAACAACTATTGAGCCAGGTGTTGGGAACACAATGGTGAACAAAAAAAGATGGCCACTGCTTTCTTCAAAAGTTTAAAATCTCGTACATCAATACAATAATCCAGGGAGGTAATCCAGTATTTGATCATTGTCTCCCTTTAAAAATTATATGTGTGTTACTTTATTAGAATTAAAAAATGTAGATGAATAAGAGGAGTAGGAACAAAATCTGACATCATTTCAACCTCTAGGAAATATTAAATTCTATTGTATGTACATACTTTTAGATTTTAAAAAACATAATATGTTTATATATTATATATCATACAATTATATGAATAAATCAGACTGTTCTCAATTGGTTTGTAATCTAATTTCCTCATAACAACACATGGTGATCTTTCCACAACCATAAATCAATTTATCCATATTATTTTTTTACGAGGGAAT
>CAUYQU010070733.1:0-108332 GCA_963574635.1 Cheracebus regulus | reverse complement strand
CTTCCAATTGCTGTTCTCCTTGTGGGGATGGGACCAGCCGAGCCCGACTAAAAGGGCAACCAGTCCCGTACACGCCGCACCGAGAAGCGCCGTGCCGGCCAAAAGAGTCGCGCTGGCGCCCCGGGTGGCTCCTTCGCCGGGAATCTCCCAGTCTATGGGCATCAAAAATTCGTCTGCAGTTGCGGCATCCACTCGCTCTCTGCGCTTTCACTGGGAGCTACAATCCCGAGCTGCTGCTATGCGGCCATCTTGGATCTCTCTCCCTATGTGCCAGATTTTGTTGTACATTTTGAGGATAAAGCAATAATAATAAAAAACAAAACCCCAAAAGTAACTGTGCATTAATACAAAATCCTGCCTTCATGGAAGTTATATTCTAGTAGAGCGTGGGAGCACAGATTATACATTATGTAAATAAACCAAGTGGGTTTTCAAATAATGGCAAATACTGTAGAGAAAAATAAGCTGGCAAGAGAGATAGTGTAACAGTGGGGGTTTTATATAGAGTGTAGGGAACATCTTACAGGCAACATGAACAGGAGAGGTTAGGGGGTGAGTTTGTAGATACCTGGGGGAATATGGGTCAGAGCAGAAGAAATGAGAGGTGCAAAGGCCCTGAAGTGGAAGTGTGCTATGCTGTGCTGAAGGAACAGCAGAGGCCAGCGTGGCTGGGGTACAGGGGAAAAGGGTGAGCAAGGAGGAGGAGCTGAGGTCGTGCAAGTGCTGAGGCTGCATCATGGTGAGTCTTGTAGGCATTGCAGGGACTCGGCTGCTGCTGTGTGTGAGAAAGAGCAGAATTTCCATAGTCAGATGAGCTGAAATGATGGATGATTGGATTGACTGAAGACAGAAGGACTATCTGAGAGACAGGAGAGCATATCTCAGGGTAAGTCAGAGAGCAAATGATCTGGTGCAGAAGTGGAAAGCGGGGCCTTACATAGAAGCACAGGAAGTTCTTCCTCCAGATCCACAGGAGAAGGCAGCAAAAATAGGTAGGATTGGTTGTTGGGAGCTTAGAAAACATTGCTTCTATTCTTGTTTTCTCTCAGAGAAATAGGCAGGTGCCTTAACAGAGGGTAAGAAAGGAGATATTGGAGCTTTGCAGAAATAGTAGATGATGGGCATGGTGACTCATACCTGGAATCCAATCACACTGTGGGGCTGAGGCAGGCAGATCACTTGAGACTAGGAGTTCAAGACCAGCTTAGGCAACACGGCAAAAGCCCACCTCTACTCAAAATACAAAAATTAGCTGGAGGTGGTGGTGCACACCTGTAATCCCAGCCACTCAGGAGGCTGAGGCACGAGAATCACTGGAACCCGGGAGGCAGAGGTTGCAGTGAGTTGAGATTGCACCACTGCACTGCAGCCTGAGTGACAGAGCAAGGCTCGGTCTCAAAAAAAAAGTAGGTATACAATGGACTAGAGAAATGCAATATAATTGTCAGCAGTGTCAAGTGTCATCTAGAGGTCCCCGATCATGAATTTCATATGAGACTTGTCATCATGGTTGTGTTTCACTCTAGGCTAAATTCAGCTGTTAGTACAGGTGAGAAGTAAGCTAGACTGTTTGTATCTCAGAAATGATCTCTACAGATAAGTCTCATTCCCACTCTAAAGTGGCCCCTCAGTGACATCAGTCTGATTTAATCCTTTGCCTTGCATACACCACTATGCATGTTTCTTGTTTACTTTGTTGTCTTGATGTTACCTGTTTCTTACATGGAAATATGAAAGCAACATATTTCTACCTCATTCACTGTTAAGTTTTAAAACATTGCTTGGTTTACACATACATTAGGTGTTCAGAAATATTAAATAAGTGATCACTTCCTCACTTCCATTAAAGGTAGCTAGATGTGTGTGTGTGTGTGTGTGTGTGTGTGTGTGTGCGCGTTAGAGGTTGGCTAATCAGAGATTCACTTGTTTTCGAAATCATAAATCCAAGCTGGCAAATAGACATCCAACCCATGAACCACAACACGCTCTTACACATCTATGTCTTTTTTTTTTAATGCTAGAAGGAAAAAGTAATGTCTTAGAAGCTCCTTTAAATACTAAGAAAGAGTTCGGTAATTTCTTTGTCACCGGTTGAGTTTTCATACTGGAAGAGAGGACATGGTGCAGGTTGGCCTCATGGTTAACCTGAGATATCACCACTTGTTTGAAGCCCAGTTGATGAGCTGGAATGGTGAATGAGCATACACTTATCTTATGAAGATACAAAAACATAATCAGCAGAAGATCTATGACCTTACCAATAGTTCAAAGCAGTAAATTTTTTACAATATAAACAGCAGAGCTTAAATGAAGTTTCTTGATTTCTCACCTTCAATTATTTTTTCCTATGTGTAATTAGATGATTTCTAATCCAGTTTACAATTAAATCCAAACCAAGCATTCAGATGAGCAGACCAACGCATATAATTTAATATACTGTGAAAACAACTCATAGGGTCTCTACTAATTTTGTACATAATGATAGGATCACTACTCTTTATCACTGTGCATAATTATATTTCAAGATACCTATGGGTGTGTGTGGGGGGGCTAACAAGAGGCTAGTTACCCAGTTTGCATGTTATCTGCATGTTATCTTTGCCTTTTGCTTCTTTTTTGTCATTACATCAGCAATTATACTAGCAAATAGGTAAAGAATAGGGCAGACAAATGGACCAAGGTAATTCAGCTGGTAACTCCCATAAACTATTTGAGCAGAGGAATATCGTGAAACTTTTTCTAAAATAAAATCTCTATTCTCTCCATCCCCATTTCCATTACCCTGATTTTTGTTCATTCACTTTTGGCCTTGACTACTGCAGTCTCTTCTATACTTGCTTTCATCCAATCCGTTCCCCATATAGTATTCTAAGTGCTGTTCTTGAAATGCAAATTGAACCTTATTTTCCCCTGCTTAAAAACCCTCAGTGGCTTATGGATGGGCTCAGTGTCTACTCCTTAAGTTTTCAGGGTCCTTCAGGATATGAACCGGTCACCTCTGTGGCCCTCCTTTCTTCACTTGTGACATCTCAGCCATGTTGAACTAATTCCGTATCCTCAAATATATCTTGATTTTCAAGTTTGAGTTTTTACCAATTTTCCCATCACACACTGCCCATTAGTATAAGACACCCCCACCATCACCATGACAGTTTATAAATGCCATGGCAACAACCTGTTAGTTACCACTCCTTATTCATGGAAACAGCCCCTAGGTTACTACCCTTTTTTTTTTTTTTTTTTTAGAGATTTCTGAATAACCCACCCCTTAACTTGCATATAATTAAAGGTGGGCATAAATACAGCTGCCAACAGCCCATATGCTTCCGGCTCAGGGTGCACTGCCTAAGCATTAGCCCTGGTCTGCAGTGAGCAGCTCTGGTTCATTCAGTGTTGCTAATACCACCAGCTTTTATTTTTCCTGGGCAGAATCAAGAACCCTGACAGGCTAAACCCCAATTTGGGGGTGTTCCTGTCCTGCATCAGTTAGGTTTCTTCTTTCTGTAGTTTTTCATTGTCATCCACTTTTCTTTTTCCTTATTTTTAAGGTCATTGAGAGCAGGGACTGTGTCTGTCTTATTTCTTATTGCAGCCCCAATGCATTTCACAATGCTCAGCTCCTGGTAAATGTTCGGTAGATCTTTTACATTTTGCTCACTGTAATAGATTTAGAATTGTATTTTAATTATGTATATCTGCATGTACAAATATATAATTGACACGTACAGTCACAGGTTATATTATTTTGTTTATTTTTGTTAGGATGATTTGAATGTTCAGAGCGCTTTTAATTCATAACATTTCATGGCTTTATTATGTTAATAGACTTATTTAGGCATCTGTATGAGATCCTCTGTCAAACTTGAGCGGTCTCTTAAGACTGGCTGATAAATGAACCTACGATTAAGAAAACAAACATAATGTTACCAAAGTCGACTGGTTGAGACAATATGAAACACCATTCTTGAAAATGCTATTTTCTATGATTTCATTGTGTACAGACTGGAGGCTTGGCCGCTCTTGATCATGTGATCACATAGGACCTCAGATCCATATTATGGTACACTGAACACTGCAAACAACTGTTATGATACACTCACTTTCCTCCTCTGAGTCAGTGACATGAGCTGCTTCGGTGGAATGCACTGTGGAAGGTTATGGGTGACATACAAAACAGAAAGGTTTTTGCCTAACACTCTGGGAAAATGTGGATAATGCTATTTGTTCATAGTCATGGGCATGCTTGAATGATGACACGGATTCTGTTTCCTTGAAATGGCAAGAGGTTTTAAACAAGCATATGTGAAGCTAAGCCTGAGGGCAAGGATTCCTGGCAGCTGAGGAAAGGGGAGGCATAGCTTGCCAATGCCATCTGCTTAATTTTCCTAATAATCTAACACCTGCCGGTGAGACTCATCTTGTATCCCAAAATGGCTGAGAACTGTAGAAACACCAGCAAAAACTTCTTCCAAGCCTCTCACCCTCCTTACTAAGAGAGTCGCTTTCCAACTTACCTACTTAGTCTAAAATGATGAGGATGTTAGCATCTCTGAGTGCCATCATCACTGCTATTAAGCCATGTTTCCTGAGAACCTATGGCATTCTTGGCACACTCTGTTTGAAATAAGAGACTGATTAAATAAAAGGCTGCGGAGAGAAATCAACCTTTCACCTGATAGTACTCTTTCTTGACGTTTCCATCAGCTTCCAGGTAGGCAGTCAGATAAGGATCTGATTTCTTTCAGTTTTCTTGTAACCAGCTTTAAAATTTAACTTTTTTTTTTTTTTGAGACACAGTCTCACTCTGTCACCCAGGCTGGAGTACAGTGGCAATATCTTGACTCACTATAACCTCCGCCTCCTGGGTTCAAGCTCTTCTCCTGCCTCAGTCTCCCAAGTAGCTGGGACCACAGGTGTCTGCTAATTTGTGTATTTTTAGTAGAGTCCACCATTTTGGCCAGCATGGTCTCAAACTCCTGAACTCAAGTGATCCTCCTTTCTCGGCCTCTTAAAGTGCTGGGATTACAGGTAAAATTTAACTCTTCAGTAAGTACTTACCTCACCCAGAAGAGTAGAAGAATGCTTGTATTCTAATGCAAAGCAACCAGAATTTAGTTTAATTAGTGATCAAGGTCTAAACATGTAGTTCAAATCAGAATTTTCTCTCAAATATTCTTGTCTAGTTTTCAAAATTCCTCATAGCTGTAGTCTGTTAAAGTCCTCATTGCTCCATGAAAGGAAGGACTGCACAGGGATGGGGGCAGGTGTGGCTATTCAGGGAGTTGAAAAATGTTCCCCTGAAAGTTATATACTTCTTCAGAATTATACTTTATAAATGAGAGTAGGGATATTTGAGGAATAATAATTTACCTGTTTTGACTACATAATCTCATTCATCTCTCCAAGTAGTAAATGATGACATTTCTTAAGATACTAGGGCTTGTGACTAAAGTTCAACCTGGCACATGTTAATTCTTTGAAGAATGGGAAGAAATTATGTGAATGGTCTTAATATCACCTCTGGGAAGCAGGTTCTATTTTCATGGACACTTCCAATCTAGAATAAAGAGAAATAAATTGTCTAACAGTAGATATCCTGTGGACAGATTGATTTTTGTTGTGTATTAAGATTTGTACTAGGAAATAACTCCTGTGAGGTGAAGGCATCAAATTCTTATCTTTTGGAACCACGTATCATAGGAATAAGAAGTGATTGGTTGTTGTGAGAATACATACAGAAGTCACTGGTATTGGTCTTATTATTCTAAGATGGTCATTGACCTACAGTCTCTCATATAATGCATTTTCCTGATGGATGTTTTAATAGAGTGACATACACACTCCAGGAAATATAATCAAGAATAAATATATAATCTGTTGACAGGATTTCACACAGACCAAATCATCATGTACTTTGGATTTTCATTGCATTTTATATTTCATGCCTAGTTTTATTGTCCAGGATTGATTAGAATCCATCATGAATCAGCACATTAATATTTTCATTATTCTTTAATTAGTGTATTTGATGCTGATTATAAAGATAGTTTCCTTGTAAGAATTATTTTTGAGCTTGATAGGCGGCGCCAGGATGGCCGAGAGGAGGCAACACTGGGGTGCAGCTCTGAGCAAATGAGACGCAGAGGGCTAGAGGACTTTATGATTCCAAATGAGGTGGTGGCTTGGTTTCAAGGGGACTAGAAGGACTCTGAAAATAGCCCAGGGAGGAGTCAAAGCAGGGCAAGAGCTGCCCAGGGAGAATGAACCAAGACAGGGTGGGGCACGTCCCCATCTGGAATGTGCAGCCGGCTCAGAGGGTCAGGGACTTCACCCCCTCGGTGCTCCGATTCAGATCCTGTGCTTACCTCATCCCTCCTTCAACTCACAGTCCACGAGAGTCCTGCCAGACTGGGGGTGCTGTGGGTTGTCGATGCAAATCTGAGTGAGGGCTCCCGCCTGGTGCCACAAGTTATCAGCCAGACATGGGTGGAAGTTTGGACTAATGCCAGTGGGACAGAACAGCTCATCCCACAGAAAGAGACAGAGTTGAAAGCAGGAAAACAGGTCATAAGACCTGGCAGGCCCTACCCCCTAAAAACTCAAACTGAAGCCTGCACACCAGGGAGCTTGGCAGCAAAAACACCAGTTTGACCCTAACCAGGAAGGTTGAGCTTGGGAAAGGAGAGACACCATTGGGAAGGCAGGGATAACTTCACCAGCAAACAAACCCCAGGGGAAAACCACTCACCTAGCAACCTGACTGAATCTGAGGCCACCCAGCACTGCCTCTACAGGCCAAAAAAGATACAGCTCCAACTGCAACAGAAAGAGTGTCCACTCAGATTTCTCCTGAAATCACCAACTTCAAAGCGATCAAAGGGAGATAAATCCACGAAGATGGGAAAAAACCAGCGCAAAAAGGATGAAACCTTCAAAGACCAAAACACCTCTTCTCCTCCCAGGGATCACAACTCCTCACCATCAAGGGAACAAAACAAGACAGACAATGAGTTTGATGAATTGACAGAAGCAGGCTTCAGAAGGTGGATAATAACAAACTTCTCTGAATTAAAAGACCATGTTCTAACCCAATGCAGAGAAACTAAGAACCTTGATAAAAGGTTAGACGAAATGCTAACTAGAATAACCAGCTTAGAGAAGAATATAAATGAGTCGATGGAGCTGAAAAACACACCACAAGAATTTCGCGAGGCATGCCCAAGTTTCAACAGCCGAATTGATTAAGCAGAAGAAAGGGTATCAGAGATAGAAGAGCAAATCAATGAAATAAAACGAAAAGGCAAGATTAGAGAAAAAAGAGTGAAAAGAAATGAACAAAGCCTCCAAGAATTATGGGATTATGTGAAAAGACCTAATCTGTGCTTGATCGGTGTACCTGAATGTGACAGGGAGAATGAATCCAAGTTGGAAAACACTCTTCAGGATATTATCCAAGAGAACTTCCCCAACCTAACAAGGTAGGACAACATTCAAATCCAGGAAATACAGAGAACACCACAAAGATATTCTTAAAGCAGAGCAACCCCAAGGCACATAATCGTCAGATTCACCAGGGTTAAAATGAAGGAAAAAATCCTAAGGGTAGCCAGAGAGAAAGGTCGAGTCACCCATAAAGGAAAGACCACCAGACTCACAGTGGATCTCTCGGCAGAAACTCTATAAGCTAGAAGGGAGTGGGGACCAATATTCAACATCCGTAAAGAAGAGAACTTTCAACCCAGAATTTCATATCCAACCGATCTAAGCTTCATAAGTGAAGGAGAAACAAAATCCTTTACAGACAAACAATTGCTGAGAGATTTTGTCACTAAAAGACCTGCCTTACAAGAACTCCTGAAGGAAGTACTAAACATGGAAAGGAACAACCAGTACCAGCCACTGCAAAAATGTACCAAATGGTAAAGAACAACAATGAAATGAAGAAACCACATTAACTAACAGACAAAACAACCATCCAGTAATAAAATGGCAAGATCAAATTCAAACATAACAATATTAACATTGAATGTAAATGGCCTAAATGCCCCAATCAAAAGACACAGACTGGCAAACTGGATAAAAAGTCTAAACCGAATGGTGTGCTGTATTCAGGAGACCCATCTCAGGTGCAAAGATTCACACAGACTCAAAGGGATGGAAGATGTACCAAGCAAATGGAGAGCAAAAAAAAGCAGAGATAGCAATCCTAGTCTCTCATAAAACAGACTTTAAACCAACAAAGATCAAAAGAGACAAAGAAGGGCATTACATAGTGGTAAAAGGATCAATGAACAAGAAGAACTAACGATCCTAAACATATATGCATCCAATGCAGGAGCACTGAGATACATAGAGCAAGTTCTTAATGACCTACAAAGAGACTTAGACTCCCGCACAATAATAGTGGGAGAGTTTAACACTCCACTGACAATATTGGACAGATCAATGAGACAGAAAGTCAACAAGGATATCCAGTACTTGAATGCAGATGTGGACCAAGCAGACCTAATAGACATTTACAGAACACTCCACCCCAAATCCACAGAATACACATTCTTCTCAGCACCACATCACACTTACTCTAAAGCAGACCACATAATTGGAAGTAAGTCATTCCTCAGCAAATGGAAAAGAATGGAAATCATAACAGTCTTTCAGACTATAGTGCAATCAAATTAGAACTCAGGATTAAGAGAAGCACTCAAAACTCACAATCACATGGAAATGGAACAACTTGCTCCTGAATGACAAATGGATAAACAATGAAATGAAGCAGAAATAAAAATTGTTCTTCAAAACCAACAAGAATGAAGACAAAACATACCAGAATCTATGGGACACATTTAAAGCATTATCTAGAGGGAAATTTATAGCAATAAAAGCCCACATGAGAAACAAGGAACGATATAAAATCGACACCCTATTGTCAAAGTTGAAAGAGCTAGAGGAGCAAGATCAAAAAACTCAAAAGGTAGCAGAAGCCAAGAAATAACTAAGATCAGAGCAGAACTGAAGGAGATAGAGACACAAAAAAAACCCTTCAAAAAATCAATAAATCCAGGAGCTTATTTTTTGAAAAGATCAACAAAATAGATTGCTAGCTAGACTAATAAAAAATAAAAGAAGAATCAAATAGATGCAATAAAAAATGATAAATTCCAATTCCTTGGAAATACAAACTACTATCAGAGATTACTACAAACAGCTCTATGCACATAAACCAGTAAATCTGGAAGAAATGGATAAATTCCTGGACAATCGCACCCTCCCAAGACTAAGCCAGGAAGAAGTCGAAACCCTAAATAGACCAATAACAAGATCTGAAGTCGAGGCAGCAATTAATAGCCTACCAACCAAAAAAAGTCCAGGTCCAGAAGGGTTCACAGGCAAATTCTACCAGACGTACAAAGAGGAGCTGGTACCATTCCTGTTGAAACTATTCCAAACAATAAAAAAAGAGGGAATCCTCCCTAACTCTTTCTATGAGACCAATATTGTCCTGATACCAAGACCTGGCAGAGACACAACTGAAAAAGAAAACTACAGGCCAATATCCATGATGAATATTGATGCAAAAATCTTCAATAAAATACTGGCAAACCAAATCCAACAGCACATCAAAAAGCTTATCCACCATGATCAAGTAGGCTTCATCCCGGGATGCAAGACTGGTTCAGCTTATGCAAATCTATAAATGTAGCCCACCACATAAACAGAACCAAAGACAAAAACTACATGATTATCTAAATAGATGCAGAGAAGGCCTTTGAAAAAATTCAACAGCCATTTATGCTAAAAACTCTCAATAAACTAGGTATCAATGGAATGCATCTCAAAATAATAAAAGCTATTTATGACAAACCCACAGCCAATATCATACTAAATGGGCAAAAACTAGAAGCATTCCCTTTGAAAACTGGCACTAGACAAGGATGCCCTCTCTCACCACTCCTGTTCAATATAGTATTGGAAGTTCTAACCAGAGTAATTAGGCAAGAAAAAGAAATAAAGGACATTCAGTTAGAAAAAGAAGCCACATTGTCCCTGTTTGCAGACAACATGATCATATATTTAGAAGACCCCATCATCTCAGCCCAAAACCTTCTTAAGCTGATAAGCAACTTTGGCAGAGTCTCAGGATACAAAATCAATGTGCAGAAATCATATGCATTTCTATACACCAACAACAGACAAACAGCCAAATCATGAGCAAACTCCCATTTACAATTGCTACAAAGAGAATAAAATACCTAGGAATACAACTGACAAAGGATGTAAAAGATCTCTTCAAAGAGAACTAAAAACTACTGCTCAAGGAAATAAGAGAGGACACAAATAGATGGAAAAACATTCCATGCTAATGGTTAGGAAGAATCAATATTGTGAAAATGGCCATACTGTCCAAAGTAATGTATAAATTCAATGCTATCCCCATCAAGCTACCATTGACCTTCTTCACAGAACTGGAAAAAACCACTTTAAACTTCATATGGAACCAAAAGGGAGCCCGCATAGCCAAGACAATCCTAAGTAAAAAGAACAAAGCTGGAGGTATCATGCTACCTGACTTCAAACTGTACTACAAGGCTACAGCAATCAAAACAGCATGGTACTCATACCAAAACAGAGATATAAACCAATGGAATAGAACAGAGGCCTCAGAAACAACATCACACATCTACAACCATCTGATCTTTGACAAACCTGACAAAAACAAGCAATGGGGAAAGGAGTCCCTGTTTAATAAATGGTGTTGAGAAAACTGGCTAGCCATATGCAGGAAGGTGAAACTAGACCCCTTCCTTACACTTTATACAAAAATTAACTCCAGATGGATTAGAGATTTAAACATAAGAACTAACACCATAAAAACCCTGGAAGAAAACATAGGCAACACCATCCAGGACATAGGCACAGGCAAGAACTTCATGACTAACACAAAAAGCAATGGCAACAAAAGCCAAAATAGACAAATGGGATCTAATTAAATGTAAGAGCTTCTGCACAGCAAGAGAATTAGTCATTAGAGTGAACTGGCTACCAACAGAATCGGAAAAAATTATTGCAAGCTACCCATCTGACAAAGGGCTAATATCCAGAATCTACAAAGAACTGAAGCAGATTTACAAGAAAACAAACTCATTCAAAACTGGGCAAAGGATATGAACAGACACTTTTCAAAAGAAGACACATATGCAGCCAAGAAACAATGAATAAATGCTCATCATCACTGATTATTAGAGAAATGCAAATCAAAACCACATTGAGATACCATCTCATGCTGGTCAGAATGGCGATCATTAAAAAATTTGGAGACAACAGATGCTGTAGAGGATGTGGAGAAAAAGGAACAATTTTACATAGTTGGTGGGAGTGTAAATTAGTTCAACCATTACGGAAGACAGTGTGGCAATTCCTCAAAGATCTAGAAATAGAAATTCCATTTCACCTAGCAATCCCATTACTGGGTATATACCCAAAGGATTATAAATTGCTCTATTATAAAGATACATGTACAAGTATGTTCGTTGCAGCACTGTTTATGATATCTAAGACCTGGAACCAACCCAAATGCCCATCAATGATAAACTGGACAAAGAAAATGTGGCACATATACACCATGGAATACTATGTAGCCATAAAAAATGATGAGTTCATGTTCTTTGCAGAGACATGGATGAATCTGGAAACCATCATTCTCAGCAAACTGACACAAGTACAGAAAACCAAATACCGCATGTTTTCACTCATAGGCAGGTGATGAACGATGAGAACACTTGGGCACAGGAAAGAGAACAACACTCAGTGGACTAGGTGAGGGGGTGGAGGGGAGGGGAGGGGAGGATGGGGAGGGATAACACCAGGAGAAATGCCTGATGGAGGCCAAGGGGAGGAGGTGCAGGGGGATGGAGACAGCGAACCACTATGGCATTTAGGTACCTATGCAACAACCCTGCAGGATGCAGCATGTGCACATGTACACCAGAGCCCAGTATACAATAAAAAAAATTATTTTTTAAACCAAGTTTAAAGAAATGTCAGTATTTAACACTCTCTATGCAAAACAATGTAATAAAATGATATTTTTTTCTGAAAAACGTGTAATTGGTAGCCTGATTTTACCCAGAAGAAAGTTATAAATTATAACTCACAGAAGGATGAAACGAAAACACAGTTACCTGTATATTTGATATCCTGGAGAATGTCAAAGTTCTAAATCTTGAGATGCAGTGTTGTATCGTGAGTAAATTTTAAAAAGACACAAAAAGCACTGAGAATAGCAAACCACAGATCCAAAGTTAGTAAGTTCATGACTTTCCAATTACCTTCGGATCCCATCTTATTCCATCCTAGTCGTATGTCTCAGGTGTGTCTACCTGCATGTGTGTTTGTGTGAAAACTAAGGGAACTAGAAATACACCAGGCAATTTTTTTCTCTATTGTACATCCTTGATCAGTTCTAGATTAAAAGGGAAGAAATGGTTGCTGTTGAAAATCCTTGTGAAAAACTAGAATTTCCAGTTTTCTTACTATTCTTTGAGTATTTTGTCTCTTTTTTGGCTTCTATATTATTTTATCTTTCATTTTAAAGACAGATTAAAATATTTTCCACTTAAAAGTTGTCTATACCGGCACAGACTGTACCTTTTAGATGAACGTTTTCAATTCATATAAATTTTCAGGATAATATTTAATAACTTACTACTTCATTGAGATGGTGTTATATAGTTTTCAGCTTTTTTTTTTTTTCTTGAGACCGAGTCTTGCTCTGTCGCCAGGCTGGAGAGCAATGGTGCCATCTTGGCCCACTGCAACCTCCACCTCCTGGGTTCCAGCAATTCTGCCTCAGCCTCCCCAGTAGCTGAGCTTACAGGCGCCTGCCACCACGCCTGACTAGTTTTTTCTGTTTTTGATAGAGATGGGTTTTCACCATGTTGGTTAGGCTGGTCTCAAACTCCTGGCCTCAGGTGATCCACCAGCCTCGGCCTCCCAAAGTGCTGGGATTACAGGTGTGAGTCACTGTGCCAGGCCTGTTTTCAACTTTTATCAGGGACAAGCCTGCAGGTAATGAACTTTCAGTGGTCTCTTGAGAGGTATGAAAAACATTTGTGCTTAGTCTGCCATTTTAAACTGGAGTATAGTACAGATTTAAAAATCTTTTAAATTTAAAAGGTTTAAATGTAATCATTTATTGTATACAAAAATTATTAGGTATGGCCAGTGTAACTATAAAAATAATATCAATAATTCTTAAAACATATCAAGAATGTATAAAGAATTAACATTCAATTGCTATTTAAGTTAAATTGCTTTTCATGTAATACATTTAAATATTTTAGCTAATAGTATTGGAAATTCTTATTTGTTTTCAAACAAACCATTGGATCATGCAGCATAGCACTTATGAAATGACTCTATCCAAGACGATAAATTCGATGATCAGGACTGAATTTGGATCTCTTCATTTCCTGGCACGTGAACTCATTATGGTAACTAGAATGCTTGGTGACGTGTTAGGCATCTATTCTGTACTACCAAGAGTTCTAGATTGCAGAGCTCCACCTGAGGCCCACTAATAACCTTATTGTCCATATCTTTTAAATAATCAGTGTGTGTGTAGGAGTCAGGGGCAGGGTTGGAGGTTGGGGAATGGAGAGGTGTTGCAATGCTCAGATTGGCCAGTTTTCAGTTTATGTATCTTTGAAACAAACAATAAGCCCCCCTAGACCATATGTCCTGAGAGTCTCAGAGGGTTTTTTTTACCAAAGAAAACCAGGATGGTAGTTCAAGAAAGGTTAAAAGGTGGCTAATAGGGGAAAAAAATGAAAAAATAGTGTCCACCATAATTAATGTATTTTTAATATGATCATGCATGTATTTTAAAGATATCTAAGCTAAGACCCAAAAGCAAAGGAACCTTATCGTTTCAGTCTTGACTTAGCAATGTATTGGCTGTACCAATATGTAGGTGAGTTACAAAAAATGAATTTTATTAGGCTCTTAATCTATAATTTCCCTCTTTCTATATGGATAATTGATCTTCTTTTTAAATTTTCAATTGTTTTGGGGGTACAGGTTTTACTCATTACATGGATAAGTTCTTTAGTGGTGATTTCTAAGATTTTAGTGCACCCATCACTCAAGCAGTGTACACTGTACCCAATATGTTAGAAATTCATTATTTAGTGGATTAACACATTATCCTTTTTTCCAGTTTAAAAAATATTTTTAATTGACAAATAATTGTATGTATATATTAAGTATAATGTCATGTTTCTATACATGTATATGTGGCATGATCAAATTTGGCTAACTTATCCATCACCTCACAGTTTTTCATGATAAGAATATTTAAAATCCACACTTTTAGCAAATTTTAAAAATAAACAATACATTGTTATTAACTGTAGTTGCTGTGCAATAGGCAACGGGAACTTACTTCTCCTAACTAAAACTTTGTACTTTGACTATCATCTTTCCTTTCCCTCTCCTCTCCTTAGTCTCTGGTAACCATCATTCTGTTCACTATTTCTAGGAGTTTGACTCTTCTGTAGTTCACATGTAAGTGAGATCATCAGTATTTGTCTTTCTCTGCCTGGCTAATTTCACTTAGTATATGTCCTCTAGGTTAATGTGTGTTGTTGCAAATGATACAATTTCCCACTTTTTTAAGGCTGAATAGTATTCCATGGTGAGTGTGTGTGCATATGTATGTACATATACACACACCTAACAGTTTTTGAATCCATTCATTCATGACGGGCACTAAATTTTGCCATAGCTTGGCCATTGTGGATAATGCCGCAATAACCATGGAAGTGCAGTCATCTCTTCAGTAAACAGTTTCACATCTGTTGGACATGCTGTTTTCCACATTTCATTTGCAACTCCACAAGTAGGACTGCTGGATAATCTATTTTTAGTGTTTTCAGGAGCCTCCGCATTGTTTTCTAAAATGGCTGTAGTCATCTACATTCTCAGCAAAGACCGCACAAGAGTTCCCTTTCCTCCACATCCTCACCATCACTTAAATTTTCATTGTTTAAAACTCAGAGGCATTCTAATGGTTGTGAGGTAGCATTTCATGGTTTTAATTTGTATGTCCATGGTTAGTGTTGTTGAGCATTTTTTCATATATCTGTTGGCCTTTTATGTCTTCTTTTGAGAAATATGTATTCATGTCCATTGGCCATTTCTTAAATACGGTTCTTGTTACTGAGTGATTTGAGTTATTTATATATTTTAGCTATTAGCCCTTTTCCTGATGTATAATTTGCAAACATTTTCTCCCCATCTGCGTGTTCTCTTCACTCTATTGCTTCTTTTGCTATGTGGAAGATTTTTAGTTTCATATAATCCCATTTGCAGATTTTTGCTTTTGCTGTCTGTCCTGTTGGGAGTTATATCCAAGAAATTACTGCTTAGACTAATGTCATGAAGTTTTTCTCCTTTGTTTTCTTCTTGTAGTTCTACAGCTTCTGGTCTTACGTTAAATCCATTTTGAGTTGATTTTTGCGTAAGGAATGAGAAAAGTACAAATTCATTCCTCTATGGTTTCACCATTTATTAAAAAGATTGTCCTTTCTCCTTATGGGTTCTCAGCACCTTTGTCAAAAATCAATTGACCACAGATAACTTATTTCTGGAGTCTGTATCCTACTTCACTGGTCAACGTGTCTGTTTTTTATGCCAGTACCTTGGTGTTTTGAGTACTTTAGCTTTGTAATATATTTTGAAGTGTTGCAGTGTGATGCTTCCGGCTTCGTTCTTTTTGCTCAAGATTGCTTTGGCTATTTAGGATTTTCTGTGCTTTCATATATACTTTATGATTCCTTTTTCTATTTCTGTGAAAAATGGCACTGTGATAGGGATGGCATTGAATCAGGTAACACATTTAAAAATGTCCATACTTTGGATAGTATCAGTATTTTACCAGTATTCTTCCAATCCATGAACATGGGATACATTTCTATTTATTTGTGCCACCTCCATTTTTTTCATCAATATTTTATAGTTTTCATTAAACAGATCTTTCACTTCATTGGTTAAATCTACTCCTAAGTATTGTACTTTATATATGCTATTGTAAGTGGAATGGTTTTCTTAATTTTTTTTCAGATAGTTCATTGTTAGTGTATAGAAATGCTACTGATTTTTATATATTGATGTGTATCCTACAACTTCACAAAATTTATTAGTTCTAATGGTTTTATGGTGGAGTCTTTAGGGTTTGTTTTTTTTTAATCATGTCATGTTATCAGGGACACAATTTACTCTTCTTTTTCCATTTGGATGCCTTTTGTTTTTTGTTTGTTTGTTTGTTTTTTAAAGCATTGCTTTGGCTAGGACTTCCAGGACTATGTTGAATAGAAGTGGTGAGAGTAGACATTTTCATGTTGTACCTTTTCTTAGAGAAAAGCTTTCAACTTTTCACCATTCAGATGTTAGCTTTTGGCTTGTCATACATGGCTTTCATTTTGTTGAGGAACATTCTTTCTATACCTAATTTGATGAGAGTTTTTATCATAACAATGTTGAATTCTGTCAAATGGTTTTTCTACATTTATTGAGATTAATGAAATTATTTTGTCACTTTTTCTGTCAATATTTATTGATTTGTGCATGTTGTTGAGCCACCTTTGCATCGCAGAAATAAATCCCACTTGATGGTGAATAATGTTTAACGTATTAGGGTATTCAGTTTGCTAGTATTTTTCTTTTCTTTTCGAGTCAGTGTCTCCATCTGTCACCGAGGTTGGAGTGCAGTGGTGCATTTATAGCTCACTGCAGCCTCAAATTCCTGAGCCCAAGTGACTCTTCTGCCTCACCCTTACAAGTAACTACAACTATAGGCACATGACACTAAGCCTGGCTAATTTTTTATTTTTATTTTTATAGAGATGGAGTCTTGCTATATGTTAACCAGGCTGGTCTTGAACTCCCAGCCTCAATCAATTCTCTGGCCTTGGCATCCCAAAGTGCTGGGACTCCAGGGCCAGTTTGCTCATATTTTTTGAGGACTTTTGAATCTATGTTTATCTGGGATATTGGCTGGGAGTTTTCTTTCTTCTTCTTCTTTTTTTTTTTTTTTTTTTTTTTTCTGAGATAGAGTCTTGCTCTCTCGCTGAGGCTGGAGTGCAGTGGTGCGATCTGAGCTCATTGTAATCTCCCCCCTCCTCAGTTCAAGCAGTTCTCCTGACTCAGCCTCCCAAGTAGCTGGGATTACAGGCAGCTGCCACCATGCCCAGCTAATTATTGTATTTTTTTTTTTAGTAGAGACTGGGTTTCACCATGTTGGCCAGGAACTCCTGAGCTCAGGTGATCCACCTGCCTCAGCCTCCCAAGGTGCTCCCAGAGCTGGGAGATTTAGAATGCAGCTAGTCCCTCAGATGGTAGCTATAAAAAGCTGGGGTGCTCAATGCCAGGACAAACTTTTTTAGGAGGAAATAGTAGACCTGAGGTTATTGCTGGAGTGAGCCGGGGAGAGGGCTCAGAAAGTGCCCAGGTCCTACTCAGGCTGCTGGAAGTCTAATTCTAGTTGGCCTCATTAGCTGTCTGATGCAGACTAGTTAGAAGCTCAACAGTCAGCAGCAACAGGTGGCAGAGCATGCTGACAAATGCCTTCAAGAGAAACTGGGATCTTTTGTGTTCTATTCCATTCTCTGCCCTTTTCCAGAAATAAAGCCCCTCCACGTGTTTGTGTCTCCATACAAAACTGCCCTTTTTTTTTTCCTGTGGTCAAGAGAGCCTTGTGTGTATGCCTAGTCAGCTTTGCTCCAACTTGGTGAATCAAGAGCCAAACCACGGGGAAATTTCAAATTCGGGCACTAAATGTGTGCTTCAAACTCTCCTTCCCTCGGGAAAAGCTTTGTGTTAGGAATTCCTTTCCAATTGTATTGTGTAGTCCCTGGGGTGGGTCCATGCCCAAGAGTGCCTCAGCTTTTCCTACTCATTTGATGTATTTTCTTAGTTGCCCAGTTCATAGGAATCTTTCAATTCCTTACTGATTTTCTCTGAAAGGGAACTAACCCATGAACACGTTTATTTGGTGCATCTGTGTGTGAGTGAAGAGTTCAAGACCAGCCTCAGCAGCAAAGTGAGACCCTGTCTCTACCAAAAAAAAAAGAAAAAAAAGAAAGTGCATTAAGTGATGCATTTTTGAGTGAACAGAGAAATCAAAGCTGCCATACATTAGATAGATAAAGGATTTTAGGATCACTACATTTCCCTCAAATCTCTACAGTGACACCATTTCAGTGTTTTCAGTTAAAGTTAGCTGCAGAGATGCTTCAGACATCTCGTTTCTCTTCATTTTTGACTTAGTTTTTTCTTTCTGGGTTTTCTTTTTTCATTTAGTCTTGAAATTTATGATTTTTAAAGGATATACCTTGAGATTAATTTCATTGTATTCTACATACTCAGACTGTTTATTATGGAGAAGCTTTCTTTTATGATATGTTTATTTTGGTTTTCATTTCTGTTTTCGATAGTCTTCAAGAATGTTAATTTTTTATTAAATATTCCTTTTAATATTAGCTGTCTTTGAGACAAAGTCTCGCTCTGTCATCCGGGCTGGAGTTAAGTGGTGCCATCTCTCTTCACTGCAACCTCTGCCTCTTAGGCTCTAAGCAATGCTCCCATCTTAGCCTCCCAAGTAGCTGGGACTACAGGTGTGAGTCACTACACCTGTTTTTTGTAGAGATGGGGTTTCTCCATGTGGCCCAGGCTAATTTCCAACTCCTGAGCTTAAGCGATCCGCCCACCTATCTCCCAAAGAGCTGGGATTATAGGCGTGAGCCACCCTGCCCAGCCTGTCTTTGCTGTTTTTAGGTCTTTGTTTTCCCTTAGGAATTCTTACACGTAAGTTTTTCTCTACAACAGTGATTTAATTTCCTGCATTCTAATCATTAATCACTGTAATTCACTTAATAATCACCCTATTTTAATTTTCTTTCTGGATTGTCTCACCACCACCATCTCCCTGTAATCCTATCTCCTATCTTAATCATGTCTCCTTTCGTCTTATTTTATACTGCTTTTGCATGATTTTGTGGTCTGCATTTTATTGGAACAAAGCAGATTACATTTCCAATTTTTACTCTTCACTTAACCCGTGAGTCTACTGGACAACACAGCATCACAATTCCATTAGTACATTCATAATACTAAGCTGAGATTTGGGGAGTTTCTGCAGTTCTTATGACAAATTCCTTGAGTATGTTAAGGTTTCCAAAAGTGGCACAGAATGATCTTGAACAACATCATGGACTTTTATTACCAATCCCCAATTCCAGAAGAACCACTTATCTGTCACAGCAATGATGGAGTCCCTCTTCAAGAATCTGCATTACTACTTCGACTGTTTATACCCCAATGTCTGTGTCCCACAATCTGTCCTCTAAGGGATGCTGGTGTTCCAAGTTCAGAGTGGCTTAAATTTATTGATATAGAAAGAAGACTGGGGAAAGCCCAAATCGATGGAAATATGTGTAAGCTATAGGTGGCACTTCAATCTCTTGAAACTTCTCAAGAAAGTTCCCCAGCCAACACATAAGATAAACTCTTGGACCTGCAGATACTATTCATTCAGTGCTTGCGCTCAGATCAAGTATAAATAGGGCTAAGAGACAAAATTAGTCAATCATTTTTAAAAGCTGGAAAGTAAATTTTATTAAGGAAAACTGAGATCTTTCACCTGGATAAGAAAAGGCTGAAAGGGAATGTAGTAACTAGACAGAAGCGATCTATTCTTCCTAGCCATCGCAACAACGGTAGAATAAACTGGCTTAGAGAACGAGACACTTTGTTTACACACATTACACCATGTTTTCTGATGTTGTGGTTTTGTTATAACTTCTACAAGAGATGATCCTGTGAATGTCTTTAAAAAATAGGTAACAGCTGCATGTATGTGAAATTACTTGTCTAAAGGTTAATAAATTCACCTTATATATACTATGAATCCCAACATTCTAATGTTTTTTCACTTTTTTTGATGATAAATGCACTATTTAATGGTTTTCTAAAATTTGGTATAAAACATTTCTTTTGTAACAAAAGCTGTTCATAGGCTGCATAATATCTTCTTAATTATTAAATATTATTAAATAAAAGAAACCAGGCTTAGTTACTGACAGAATACGTTTTCTCAATCAGTGTTGCTCTAGGATTGCTACTCAGTTTTCCGTCCTTTTCATACCCCAATCATATAGCTTCTATCCAAGGTCGTGGTTTCCCTTGTTAGAGATACATGGGTTTCTCCCTGATACGACTGACCACAGTATTTCTCTCTGGATAACCGAAAGTGTTATACAGTTACTCTGTTACTAGAAGTAATGTGACCAAAAAAAAAAAAAAAAATTAGTGGGTGGCTTAGTCCTAGTACTTTCCCAGGATGTATGCAAATGTAACTGAAATAGACAATTCCAACTCCAGTCCTAGTGCTGAGGAATTATTAAAGTAAAGCTTATGTAGAGGTGATATTACTGTGAACTAAGTAGCCTCTTGGGTTTCATATTCAAATATAATTAATGTACACTCAGAAGGACAGAAAACTCTAAGTGCCTCATCTGTATTCGTTGTTCTGTATCTAACTTAAGTCTGAATGATTTGCATAAAGAGCTTCTTGCTGTAAGTTTCATTCCCAGTCACGGTAGGCAATTTGTTTTGTGGCCAGTTAGAGGGCCCTTTCTCTAAGGAAAAGGAATATTTTGGGAAAAGCAGATTGGGAAATTAACACTTTCCCTATGGCATAAAATCTAGGTGTATAGGATTCTAACTGATGCATAAGGAATCATGAATTAGGGCCCTGCCTACTTGGAACAGAAAGGGGCAAGTCAAGTTATTGTGCTACCTAATATTATTTCTAGCTCCTTTTATATGGTGTCCAGCATGGTGATGAGGAATGTGGGAAGCAGGTAAAAGAGGAAAGATGCTTGTATTTAAAGAAATCATTAATAGTTTTCTTCTGTGAGTCAGGCTTGAATTTAGTTCCCTAGCATAGCAGATGCTGATTAGTCAATAACGTATAATAGAGCGGAGATTTCTGCTTTGTCTCCTTGTCTGTTTTTCTAGGACCCTAAAAGTACACGGTAATTAGGAAAATGTTTTCCAGTATTGGAAACATTCTCATCAGGTCAGATTAGCTCAGTATAAATTCTAATTTTCAGACTAAGTGTACTAAAGCAGGTCTTTATGGAAATCAGGTGGGAGAGGCAGCTTTGGTACTTCAGAAGCAATTCCTAATTAGTTTAGGAAACAGGGGTGGTATTAGCCAGTGGGGTTTTTTGTTTTGTTTTTCTTTGGCCTTAAAATGTGGGCTCTGAGTCTGATGTCACTCAGATTGAAAGCACAGTGTCAGATGGAAAGCACAATCCTACTAGGATTGATAGAAGGCAAGGAGAGGCAGACATAGGGATGCATGTATTTTACCCAGTCATTTTTTAGCTTTGGCACCAAGATATGATAAACTTAAATCTAAAGTACTTGGATCAGGACTTCAACTTACCTTTTTTGAGAAGACAGAATTTCACCCATAACCTCCATTTTTAATTAAGATTTTGTCTTTTGGCTATTGATTTGTAAGAATTATATATTTTGGATACTAGATTCTTAGCAGATACACGACTTGCAAATATTTTCTCTATTACCATGGGTTGTCTTTTCACTCCCATAGTGCTTTTGAAGAACAGAAGTTTTTAATTTTCAAGTCTAATTTATATTTTTCTTCTGTTGCTTGTGCTTTTGGTGCCCTATCCAAAAAAACTATTGGCAAATCCCATGTCAAAAAGGTTCACACGTATGTTTCTAAAAGTTTTACAGTTTTAGCTCTTCTATTTACCTCTTGGATCCATTTTGAGTTGCTACTATGTATAGGGTGCAAGGTAAGGGTCCAACCTTCTCCTGCTTTTCCATGTGGAAACCCATTGCACCAGCATCATTTTTTGAAGAGACTCTTCTTTTCCCCTTGAATGGTTTTGGCACTCTTGTTGAAAATCAACAGAGAGATTATGGGTATATTTTTGGATTCTCAATTCCGTTCTGATAATCTATATGTTTATCCTTATACTGGTAACTATGTTTGGTACCTGACAGTTGTATTTCTATTAAGGTTGGATTGTATTAAATTTTGAAAGTGTGAGTCTTTCAACTTTGTTCTTTTTCAGTATTTCTTTTGGTATTCAGGACCCCATACATTTCCATATAAATCAGCTTTCTTACTTTTGCCAAAAGGCCATTGAATTTTAATAGGCAATTGAATTTGTAGATCATTTTGACAATATTATGTTTTTCAATGTATGAACTTGATGTATTTCTATTTGTTTAGGTCTTCTTTAACTACTTTCAGCAATATTTTGTATTTTTAATTCCTCGGTTAAATTTATCCCAACGTATTTTGTTACTTGATTCTATTATACATGAGATTCTTTTTAATTTTCTTTTTCAGACTGTTTATAGCTAGCATATAGAAGTACAACTGGTTTTTGCATGTTAACCACATATCCTGCAACTCTGGTGGATTTATTTCTAATCCTTTAAAAATTTCTTTGTTTTACTTTATATATATCATCTGTGAATGGAAATAAGTATTACGTCTTCCTTTCCAATTTGGTTGTCTTTTTATGTCCTTACCTAATTGTCCTGCCTAGAACACAGAGTATAATGTTGAATAGAGGTGGTGAAAGTGGGCATTCTTGTCATGTTTCTGATTTGAGGAGGGAAGTTTTATGTTTTTAACCATTGAATATTATGTTAGCTGCTGGTTTTTCACAAATACTCGACCTGATAATGTTGAGAAAGAAGTCTTTTTATTCCTGTTTTGTTCAGTGTTTGTGTTCATTTCTAAATGATGGATGGGTATTGAATTTGGTTAAATGCTTTTTCTGCGTTAACTATATCATTACATAGCTGTCTCTCTTCAGTCTATTAATGTGGTATGTTACTCTGATTTTCATATGTTGAACCACTTTTGCATTTCTGGAATAATTCCCCCTTGGTCATGCAAACTTCTAATATCCTGTTGGATTGTTAGCTAGTATTTTGTTAGATTTTTACATGCACTGTCATAAGAGATAGTTAATTAGCTAAGAGATAATTTTCTTAGTGTATTTGGTTTTGGCGACAGGGTAATACTGGCCTCAGAATTAGGAAGTGTTACATTCTCCTCTATTTTTTGAAATAGTAGAGAACAATTCTGTTCATTTTTAAAATATTTGGTATAACCCACCAGTGAAGTCATCTGGTCTTAGGTTTTCCTTTACTGGGAGGCTTTTGACAACCAATTCAATTTCTTGTTAAGAAGCCTGTTGAGATTTTTTGTTTTTGTTGAGTCAGTTCTTGTAGTTTGGTTGTTTCTAGAAATATGTCCATATCATCTAGATTAATTTTTGGTATGCAATTATTCTCTTATAATCCTCTTTATTTCTGCAAGGTGGGTATTAATGTTCCCACTTCCACTTCTGATATTAGTAATTTGTATCTTCTTAGCACAGCTAAAGGCTGGCCAATTTTGATGACCTTTTCATAGAACTAACTTTTGGTTTCATTGACTTTACTGTTTTTCTGTTCTCTATTTTGTTTATCTCTGCTCTAATATTGATGTCTATCCCTCTGCTAGTTTTGGATGTGTTTTTCTTTTTCCAATTCTTTAAGGTGTAGTTAGGATATTTATTTAAGATCTTTCCTCTTTTTCAATACAGTCATTTCCAGCTGCAAATCCCCATCTGAACATTGCTTTTTCTGTATCTCATAAATTTTGGAATGTAGTATATTTGTTTTCATTAGTCGTGACTTCTTCTGTGACCGATTAGTTGTTTATATTATTTATTTTCCATACATTTGTTTTCCAATTTATGTATTTTAATTTATAAATTCATAAGATTTACAGTGTATTATGCATTCATCTTTCAAATTTTATGAGAAGTCACAAAAAATAAAATAATGCTGTATTTTATATTTAATCAATGCAGTTCTTTTACTAATGTTTGTCATTTCCTTGTATGGCTCTGAGTTACTATCTAGTCCCTTCAGCTCAAAGGACTCTCTTTAGCATGTTTTATAGGGTAGGTCTATATAGAACGGAATCCTTTATCTGGGAATGTACTACTTTATCCTTCATTTTAAAAGGATAACTTTGCCAGGTACAGAATTCTTGGCCAATGGTTTCTTTCAGCACTCTAAAATACCTTTCTGCCTCAGTGGCCTCTAATGAGCAACTGGCTGTTAATCTTACTGAGGATTTCTTCTACATGTTGTCATGTCTCTCTTGCTTTCAAGATTCTTTTGACAGTCTGATTTTAATGTGTCCTGGTATGGATCTCTTTTGAGTTTGTATAATCCTTGGAATTTGTGGAACTTCTTGGATATTGGATTCATGTCTTTTTTCAGATTTGTTAAGTTTGAACATTATTTCTTCAAATACTCTTTTCTGTCATTTTCTCTCTCTTCTGGGACTCCTATTATTCACACTTGGTATCTTTCATGGTATCTAACAGGTCTTTTAGTCTCTGTTCATTTTTCTCCTCCTCAGACTGGATCACTTTAGCAACTGACCTAGCTTCAAGTTCACTGATTGTTTCTTCTGCCTATTCTGCTGTCAAGCCTCTCTAGTGACTTTTCCAATTACTTATTGATTATTGTAATTTCAATTGATTCTTTTTAAAATTACTACTGATCATTATATTTTTCAACATCAGAATGTATATTTGACTTTTTATAATTTTTATCTCTTTATATTCTTTATTTAATGATACATCATTCTCTGTGTTTCCTTTAGTTCTTTGCCCATGGTTTGTTAGCTCTTTGAGTATGCTGAAGACATTAATGTCCTTGTTTAGCAAGTCCAATGCCTGTGCTTTCTCAAGGACAGTTTTTTATTTCCCTGTGAATAAGACTTTCTTATCTCTTTATTTGCCTCACTTTTTTTAACTGTTATAAACTGGATATCCTAAATATTGTAATATGGCAACTCTGGAAACTAGATTCTACCCCAAGTTTTGTTATCATGACTTGTTGTTGTGTAGCAGTGGTTTAGTGACTTTTCTAAATTGTTTGTCATGTGTGATCTGTGTAGTATCCAATCCATTAGCTTAGTGGTCACTCAGTAGTTTGACAGAACTTTCCTCAAATGCCTAGAGAAAAAAAAGATAAAAAGAGAAAAATACTCTCCCTAAAATAGACTGTTTTAGTCTTCACTTCCTGTTTGGTCTGGGTGTAAATATAACTATCAGCAAGTGGTGAAAGCTCAGAATCTTCTCAGGATGTTTCTGAACATGGATCCTGCTCTGTGTATGTGTATGTCCTTCTAGAGTCCCTGAATATGTAGGATCCTTTCCAAGTCCTTATTCTCCAAGTTATCTCACTCCCCAGCTTTTCCTTCCAGGCTTTCAGTGTGTGTCTATTTGTCCCAACTGCAATCTCTTCTCCAGACAGCAGTGGCTTGTTCATTTACTTTCAATGCTTTCAAGAAATCAATCTCCACACAGCCACTTTTTCACCTGGAGAGACTTCTGAATTACATGAACCAAAGGCAAGCCCCTAGATAGGTCAAAGCGAACACCATTTCTTAAGAAGTAGGTCTATTCTGCTTCCTCCAGAGCCAGGAACCCACATAAGGAATGCAGGCTGCAGTCTTTCAAGACCATTCCTGACTTGGGAGCAAAGGGAGAGAATTAAGTTAAAATGCCATTAAGCTATCCAACTGAGTTTCACTTGTCTTTTTAATTTAAACATTGTCTTGGTTTAAGCTTTTGTTTGGTAAACATTTTTTTTTTTAGCAGATTTCCAATAAAATGGACTCTGACAGGCTTTTTTCCCCAGTTTTCCTAAGGACGGATATGTCCCTGGAGTTTCTTACTCTGTCATTCTTACTAACATATATGCATAATTTTTAATGGAAATAGACATATCAACATTTTGGTAAATGTGACATGATTTTCCTATTATGGCCTGAAGGTGAGATGCTTTTTAAAAACTTTGTATAATACATGGACCCTTGGTCTATGACACAAATATGTGTCTATATTTCATACATAAGTAAGGAATATGGAAAATTCATAAATGGCAGATGCTAATGGATTATATCAGGGAATTTAGGAGCTAATGAATGCATATTTGTACCCTTTTGAATGTGACCAGCTACAGTGCTCATCCTTTTCCTATTACTATTGAAAACATTATTACATATATCACTGGCCTGATCCAATACAGCATATTGCTGGAGTATGAAGAGGACCTTGTTTTACTATTTTAAACTTAATGAGCGCTGTGGACTCTAATAACATTTAGTCTTCAAGGGTCAATTCAAATATTTCGTTCCTAGATGCTCTAGCTAATGTGTTTACCCGAGACCAGTCCTTTTAAAAACATCATGTTTAATATCATTGGTTGAAAAATAACAGTATGTCATACCTTATTTAGAATAACCACTCCCTTCACATACTCTTAGGGAGGTTTCTCGTGATAGCAAGAAAGGGAATACTTGTCAAACTCTATGGTTATAGCAATATCTAATATCCCCAAATCACTGTGTCTGCTGAATTGTAACTGACAAGGGATATTACTTCAGGTGTAAAAGAAAATTACAGTAAGCACAGAATGCTACTGGGCTTACTCATGTGAATATCTAATGCCAGGGACAGTATGTTGAGCAAAATGCAACAAGTTATCAATCAGATGTTATTAAAAATGGAACTCCTTTAGATGGCATTTTATAATAAGGATTTTTCTCTCCACTGTAGTAGAAAATAATTGTTAATCATACAATCAAATTTTATGAGAGTTTTGAACAGAGTGAATCTGGTTAAAAAGTGAAACTGGAGGATATAACATGCCAGATACAAATCAATTATTCAATTCTCACAGTTTAGGAAAGGTAAATATATATTATGTATGTAATTTTCCTCATGCTACATTATGTAAGCAAACTATGTTTGAGCCATCTTTGCAATTTTGCATATAGCATTTTGCAGTCAGTAATGACTTACCTTGAGGCAGTCTATTTTGCCCTAGAATCACTTCCCTAATGCAACAGTTGTCTACAGAGAAGCCACAGGTTTTTAAACCATGAAATTATGAAAAAAAAAATCCTGTTTTATCATTGGACTTATTTTAAATGCTCAGAGGAAATTACAACATATGGGAAAGAAAACCATTACTAATATGGTATAGGAAAGTACTCCTTATCTTAATTATAGTGTCTGAGAATGACCTGACTTTGATATAACTAAAAGCTTTACAGTGAGATTAGAGATAATTTGTAATATCATTTAATCAGCTGCATATTAACTGCAAGATAATTTTGAGATTTAAGGATTCAAGTAAAAGTAATTATAAGTAACAAATGTTTACTACTTGTAAAATTGGATCTGAGATTCTCCCTGTAATCCCTGAAGTTTTGAGTAAAATGTAAAAAGTCTGCAATGGATTAAGAACTACAGGTTAGGTTCTGCCTAGGGACAGGCAGTGAACAAATGATTGTCTTCACCTATTGCTTTTCCATAAATGTCATTCCATAACTGAAGTTATTCATCTAAGTACACAAACTAGGAAAATTAATGTTATTTTTAGTAACAGATTTGGGAGTATGATTATAAACTTAAAATTATTATGTAATTTTCACTGAATATTATGTTTTGAAAAGATAGCATTCATCCTGCTAGCACACACATTGCCCTCGGATACAACTTGATAAACCTGCCTCAGGAAGCTTTTGTATTTCCTATTTTTCATTGAAATGCATATATTTAAATAAGTAAACTCAGTGGATGTATACCTGTTTCCTGTTTGAGGCTATATAGCTGGAACTCCCAATGAAATCAATTCTCCATGGTCTATTATTCAAATCTTAATGAAAATTAGATAATAAAACTTAGAAAAAGCACTTACTGAACTGACTGAAGAACTGCTTTCCTAAACCCATAATTTGCGTAACTCCACAGAATATAAAACTCTATGTTTGAGAGTTTGAAAGCCTTGTTATAAACTTTTATTTATGTTTGGCTTTCAGCTTCCATTATTTGTATATGTCAGATAAAATTTACACTCTGACTAATTTACAAGGTTGTTGTGAGGAAGAAGTACCATAATGTATGTGAAAGTGCTTTATAAACTAAAACAGGTTACAAACATAATAGTAAGCTACCCTCTGTATTTGTTACCAAGAAAGCTTCGTTGAATCATTCACTAATCCTAGGATAACTTGTTATCTGGATTCAAGTAATAAGGCTTTGATGGGAAGCTGGTTCCATAAAATACAAAAGGAAAATGGATATAGCGGATTAAGTTTGCTATCATTTATAAGTCAGGATTCCCGGATGACATCTAAAGGTTCAGAAATAACTCCTAGTTGTGGAATGTTTCTTTCATTGTCTGATGCCTTTGAAGCACATTGATTTAGTGCATATTTACTTTAGATTTAGATCTCAAGAAGAAGCTCTCTTCCTTGGTTAGGCATCCAAATTGTAGGTACCATTCATCCAGTTCCCTGTCCTATACACCTTTATCTAGTTACGATGAATAAGAACAAAACGCTATTCATAACAGTGCAAGTCCTTTATAACTGAAGCTGCAATAAGTTTAATTTTCAGTACATGACATATTTTCATGCAGTTGCTTTATCCCTGTACAATACTAAGATTCTTTAACATACATTTTGTAGGTTTTCTTTACTAACATTGCATTCCTTTACTAATGAGTAAACAGTTCTAAAACATGAATTCATAATTACAGTGTCATTTATTTCAATCCTGTGGCACACACTATAATAGGCTTGAAAAAAAAACACTTTGATATTTCCTTTGTAGATTACTAAATGTTACCATTCATGTCTATAAATTAAATTTACTAGGAAAACCCACAGTTTAAAAAATGCACACAGGAATAAACTAGTGATCACAATCAACAAATGAATGAATTCAAAATAGTATAAAGTCAGGAACAGTTTATCTTCATGGTAAACATTCACTTTATGCAAATCCCACTTGGCTTCATTTAATTAAAAAGCTGAAAAAGAAAGAAAATTATTATGTGCTGAACATTAAAAAAAATGCTTTTTATTCCATTCTAAATTAGTACATGTAAATATAACACTAAAATGTCATAACTGTATTAATTCAACTAATTGTAATTGTTACATCAGGGCAATTTTTCTAAAGTAGTACCTTTAACCAGATTAGGCTTAGGGTGGGAACAGGGTCAGGGGTGAGAGAAGATGCTGAAAACTTGAATTTCTGGTTTCAATTTACATAAACATTCCTCTCACTGCTGCCTAGAGCAATAGTTAAATCAGCATTTAAAATGGTAATGTAGGGGAAATAGAAGGGAATGGACTGAAACAAATGTGTGAAGTGGGTCATTTGTCCTAAAAATATTTTTTCTCATTAAATGTAAATTTACTTACATAAAATAATTATTAATCACTTGGTCTTTGTTAATGTAATTTACAATCTCATTATATCAAACAACCAAAAAGAGTATACATAAGTAATAAAACTTCTGATGAGTCATCAGCAGAGATATTTGTACATAGAAAAGTAAAAGATAACTTAGTTTTTTAAACTTCCCTAAGCAAAGCCTTATGAAACAAGATTTAATTTTGTAAGATGGTAAATCAATTTAAATAACATTTATGAAGCTTTTGTTTATATCTGTACCTTTCTGCTGACATGTGTCATGTTCTTTTTGAGTCTTGACAACACAAGACAACTTTGCAAGGCAACCAGAGACAAACCAATTTCATTTTAAAAAGTTACAATATAATATAAATATAATGCAAAAATGCAATTAATAGTTCCTGTAGTGTTTAAAAAAACAAAACAAAACATGTAGCTGGAAAAATGTCCAAACTAGGTAAGTTTTATATCTGGATGTTTAAATTATAATATCCTAGGCATAAATTGTTTTGTCTTTCTGAACCTCGGTTTCCTCATTAGTGAAAAGAACGTTTGTTTTGGATAACTCCCAAGTTCTTTTCAGTGCTAATATTTTATGATTCTGGTGATACTATGTGCAAGAATAAATATATATTTTAAAATATAACATATTTTATAAAATATAAAATTTTATAAAATATAAAATATATACAATATATTTAAATTATATAATATACAATTGATGTATATTATATAACATCAATTAAAATGTAAATGAAGTCATAGTACAGTACAAACCAGAATAATTACTCTTGTTATCCTATTTCTGAGAAACTTAAATTAGAAGATAAAAATTATGTGGTGATATCAGGATGCAATCAGACATCGCTTTTACTTTTTTTTTTAAAAAAAGTAATGAATAAAGTATATTATAAGGGTGACCATCTCCATGAAGAAGAATGTCAGCAAAAAAACCTCATCAGGGCATTAAGCTGTAGTTGTGGTTCAATCTACATGATTATTGAAAACACCGCTGGTAAAGCAGATAGATGTGTCAGTTGTAGCTAAGCTTGCTCTGAAGATGAAGCTAACTGAAGAATGAGGGTTAATAAAAAAAAGAAAACTTAATCATAAAATAAATTGAAACTTAAAACTAGGGATTTGTAGCTTTTTGTTGTTTTTTTAATGGATTGATCTGCAAATTTTAAGTTATGGAGCAGTAAAGATAATCTTTATTATTGTTAAAAATAATACCCCTATAAAAGCAAAAGTACTAATTTGATCCATAATAGTAATTTTATATCTTCTAACTTTTTAGGAGTTCTATGATATTTAGGTACATTAAGAGTAAAAAGATCTTTGTGAGTACTTTCTTAATATAATCTTTAGTTATTATGCTACTGTTTTTTCTTTTTATGGTTTTCAAAACTGAAATACTTAGTAATTATCTTGAAAGCTGTTATAACAATCACTTGTTTATGTCATGAAATGACAAATATATATTTAATCTGAAACTGATACTAATTGTCCTACAATAAAGGATACATCTAACAGGCAGAACACTTCCTATGCTTTTATTTTCAAAACTGTCATTTTCATTTAAAAAAGTTACAATTTTTTTTATTTGTTGAAGACACTAGAAACACTTGAAGCACAAAAATGTTTTGCTGGTTAAACATGTTTCTGAGAAAAGTATGAACTGTTATTCTCTATTCAATCAGTATTTCAGGTTTCACTTTTATTTTCATTATATAAATATTAAATGTCCAAGGTACGTTCCAGTATGTTTTGTATTGATATTTTCACTCAAGGAATTAAGTCTCTCATTTCTAATGAACAGGATCTGACATGCAGTTTTTCCCTTTTCACATTTATCTGTCTAATAATTTTGATGCATAATCTAATAGTATAACTAATAGCTCTTACAGATTTATGGTTCAATAGTGCTTGAATATTGTTTTTTCTAATAATGCTTATTACAAAAATGTGTAAATGCCTTTGTATCATACAAAGAAAACTGTCAAGAATACTGAAAACTGAATTTACTCCCCTTAATTGTGCTTTTCAGTTATGTGGTCTGCTTCCAGATTGAGTGAGAAGCAGCCCTGGGTACCATCATCAGCTTCTGTGTGGACTCCGCTCCACTCTGTCATGAATGAATTGCACTGTAGTTATTAACAGTAGTGGTGTGCATGTGCAAAGCACTGATTGCTGTGACTGGTTTATTGTGAAGTGAATATGCATGGTCAAGTGTAAGTCAGGTAGTAATACAAGATGAAGCTAATTGGCAACAGTCGCAAGTTGTACACAGGCATAAGAGGAGGGCTAGGACTAGCACAAATGTGCCCCGAAAAGCTCCCATTTCCCCTAACCTAAGGGAGATAACCATTCCCTTCTAGTCCATGTCACTTTATTGTTGTTTAAAGTCTGTCAGGGATGCAGAGAGACTCTACACAAAGAGAAAAATGGGATAATAATCTCAAATCATTTCTCTCTTGAAGGCTGGCTGTCTCCTTAACACTCCCTCCTCACGGTAGAAAACAATCATGATTTAGAGTAAAATGCTGTCTTTGATTTGCTGAGGAGAAATATTCCATAGGTTCATTAGCAAGTTTATTATTTGAAATCCAAAATGTTTTTCTAGAGAAACATGAATCAAAGTGTTAGCTATTTTCTCAAACTCAGGGCCCCCAAAAGTCTGTTTCAATCACCATTTAACAACTATTATGTACTAGAATCCAGTGCATAGAAGTGTATTGCAAAAAATGGAATGAATGAAAGTCATGGCCCTTATGTTTCTTTTAGCTAAAGGAGAGAAAGAACTGGGTATGATTAAGTACGATACAGTGACAGATTTGATATGATGACAAGTTCCTGGTCTTAGGAGAAATGAAAAACAAAGCAAAACTTCTGAGAACAAATAATATGAAGGGACAGCAGCCTAGAACAAACCTGGATGAGGAAAGGTACCAAAGTATGAGAACACATTTAGTGCTGTGTTCACAATGGCTAAACCAGGTGTTAGCACATTTTCTATAAAGAGCCGGAAGGTAAATATTTTAAACTTTGCGGGCCATGGGTCTTTGTTGAAAACATTCAACTGAACTGTTGTAGTGCAAAAGCAGCCACAGACAACACATAAAAACAAACTTGGCTGCGTTTCAATCAAACGTTATTCATAGGCACTGAAATTTGAATTTCATAATTTTCATGTCACAAGATACTCTTTGTTGACTTCCCACCCCTCAGTGATTTACAACTGTAAAAGCCATTCTTAGTTTGGAGGATACACTTAAACAGGCAGCAGTTACTGAGTTTTGTATTAAACCATAGGGTATACTGAAGACTGTACCATAAAAAGCTAGATGGCACAAAACTTAAAATAGTTGTGGCAATTCATACAATGATACTACTATACAGCTAATAAAATCATATATGTTGTAGAATGTAGTTAATTGCATTGAAATATGCTGATGAGGTATAAAAGAAAAATAAGCAGCTTACAAAATATGTATTGCATCATTACCGAGGTTCAAAATATGTACAGGCTAAACTGATGATATTTGTTGATGTGGATGCTGGGCTTTATGAATATATTTTATTTTCTTCATTTTGCTTATCTGTATCTTCTAGAAGGAACATGTATTAACTTTCCCCTCCCTTCTTATTAGGTATTAGTGGATTTTAATGAAGAAGCCACATGATCAGTACCTATCTTAAAATAATTCTGACATTACCCTACAATAAGTGACGAATTATGGGGTATAATGACTAGATATTGGGAGATAATTTAAGAGGCTAGTTAACAGTCAGAAAAAGACACAATATAATTAAGACAGCAACTGTGGGAAGAAAAACACAATGTAGACCAAATAACATAAAACAGAATGAACATGTGGAATAAGGACAAAATGACTCCAAGATTTCCATCTTGTATGACTATGAGAATGACAGTGTCTTAGGGAAAATGGAGAAAAGGAGTGGAGAAAGATTTGAAGGCAGATGATACTGATGTTGAACGTATTGAGGTGAACTGCTAATGTGGTATTCAGATCTGGTTCTGGATCTCAGGAGAAGGGTCAGGACTTGTTATGTATATTCAGGACTGAGAAATCATCTAAAAGAACAAAGGAGGGTGTAAGAATGTCATATTGCAAAATCTGGGTTATAAAGTTTCCAGTAGGGGCTTGTGAATTAAAATGCTAGAAAGGTCACCTGAAGAAAACTTTGGATTTGGTCACTGGTTGTTACTGGAGACAGAGGATATATCAAAAGCTTGTTTGTTCCTTTTCCCTTCCTGTGAAATAACTGAACAGGTACCAAATAATGGCTTGCTGTTTGCTTTGGTTTTTGTTTATCTTGAATTAATTACTCCATCTGTTTCTCATATTTGGAAAAACCAGAATGTACACAGTGTTCTTGAGCAAATGTATTCTGTCCAAGTGGGAGTTGGTTAAATTCTCTCAGATCCCCAGCTCGATAAGACTTGTTTTGTGCACTGCTCTTCCTGTTCTCAAACTGGGGAGGAAGTCAGGGAGACCCAGTGGCTACATAATGGCATCTGTCTTGCGGAAATCACTTAGGTGGCTAAGGGGCAGCTGCTCAGATTTCATCTGGTATCCAAAAAAGGTGCAGAAGGGAAAAAAGGCCAGGGTTGTTCACCAAGCACAGATAGGCCAGTGGCTGAATATTCATTCCTATTCCATTGACCTTGTGGATGGTGCAACTCACTGCGTCATTCTTTTTAATCCTTACTCTACATTCACACATGTTCTATGGGTATGCTAGAGAGAAGTACATTGTGGCCCTTAGCCAGACCTCTTTAGCCAAAGTCCTGGAGCTCTCTTCTCTGTAATAGAAGATTACTAAACCCAGAAACGTTTGAGTCGGAAACAACTGGTCTTCCAAAAAGGCC
The DNA here is from genome assembly GCA_963574635.1 of Cheracebus regulus. Taxonomy (NCBI): domain Eukaryota; kingdom Metazoa; phylum Chordata; class Mammalia; order Primates; family Pitheciidae; genus Cheracebus; species Cheracebus regulus. Next base: position 74,048 of record CAUYQU010070733.1, on the reverse strand, counting down.
TAAAGAAATCTAGGCCTGTATTGACAGGAGGAAAAGATCTTTGGGAATGGAAGCTTTCTGTATCTGTCATTTCATGGGGCAATCGCTGTCCAGTCTCCTAGTGCTGAGGCCAGTTCTCTACACAGCCTGCACAGAGACCTACATAGTATTAGCCACATGTAACAATTAGGAATTACCAGAAATATGGATAGTCAGTCTGGGGGAAAAGAATAACAAAACTAGAATTTAGGGGATAAGGAACAGATGAAGAGCAACTTCAGAACTCAGCGGGAACATAGGAGCTTCCCACTCCTTCCCTACATTCAGTGGGTTACTGAATGGTATGGAGTTTCTGCCAGAGTAAGAAAGTTGAATTACTACAATGGAAATAAGTCTCTAGAGCTGCTTTTGATGTGTGTGTTAGCCTAGACCCTGTCGTCTCTGGGCTTGAAGGGGTGGAATGTGCAGTGCAGAATCAAAAAACTGGATTGTGAATTTCCTGCAAAAATATATAAAAGTACCTACCATTTCTGAATTTAACAAATGCTGATTTTTAAAAAGTTTTCAGTAAGTTAACTGTTTGGCAGACTTTACTTTTTATTAACTTTGTATACTAAAGCTTATATTATTTGTTAATGGGAAAAAAGGTTTGGCTATACTCTTCCTAGGCAGAATTAAATGTACTTGTTGACTGCCTTTTTTCCCTAAGTGATAATAAACAGAAGTTAAGAAAACATATTTTGATTGGGGTGGAAGGATTGCATCTGTCAAACGATTAACTCTACATGTCAGGCTTTTGGTAGAAATTTAGGTCTAAGGACTTTTCCCTGTAGCAGATAAATATAATAATGTAGAACTGGAATACAGAATCCCACAGTTATGTTACATTTGTAAAACAGTAATTTACTATAACTTGTCTTACTCATGAGATAAATGTTATAGTCTTTATATTTGAAAAAATGAGGAAAACTGAGGCTCAGAGAAGATTAAAAGACTTGCCTGAGGTTATAGAGTTTTTAAGTGCCATGGTCCAAATCACATCTTCTCACTCAAAGTCCAGATCACTTTCCAATACACCACAATGAAATACAACAATATGGAAAAAATAATCCTTAAGATTGAATTTCTATTTGTACAATATTATTACAAGATTTAGCACTACATTCTTTATCTAGATTAGATAGGGGATAGACAATGGTGCCTTTACAGAAAAAGCCAGCTTTTCTGTGAATCATCTTTAAATCCTTTGACCTTTTATAAGTCATTCTATAAAGCTAGGACTCAGCAAGAAAAAGGTTATTACCAGTGAAATTCTCATCAATGATATTGTACTATGGGCTGATCATCACACCATTTAGATATATTTTTCTATTTGCACAGCTTAAGGTTAAGATGTACAAATGAATGCAATATTGCTATACACTCTACATGCTGGAATTTTTGCCTTGGTGTGCTGTTCACCATCATACTTACCTCAAAATTGATATGAATGCCTTTCATTTTTAGCTGTTATTCTGTATGTTTCCTTATTGAATATCCTTCCATTTTTGTTGTTCATCTCAAGATAACCAAGGACAGTAGGAAGTATCAGTTTCTTTTTAAGATAATGGAAGACACTTTGTGTCCACTATAAACCTAATTTATATATTCTGTTTTTCACTTGATATCACCCAGCTCAGACGTGGGAATGCAATACCTCTTTTTTAAAAACAATTTTTTTAGAGACAGGGTCTCCCTCTGTTTCACAGGCTGGAGTGCAGTGGCACAATCATAGCTCACTTGCAGCCTTGAACTCCTGGGCTCAAGTGGTCTTTCTGCCACAGCTTCCCCAGTAGCTGGAACTACAGGTGTGTGCCACCATGACAGGCTACATTTTTAAATTATTTGTAGAAACATCATCTTGCTATGTTACTCGGACTGGTCTCAAATTATTGGCCTCTAGCAATCCTCCTGCCTCAGCGTCCCAAAATGCTAGGCATGAGGCCTGAGGTACCATGCCCAGCCACAATAGTTATCTTTCTTTAGAGCTCAAGTTTGAAAAATAACTTTTTGCACACATCTTCAGTTGTGAAGAACAATCTGACAACTCCAGGGGGTGTCATTCCCTATGAACTGCATCTTCTGGAGCTGTGGCAAGCCAGTCATCTTCATCATATTTCTATTTTAATGGTTCCAGTTGCATTTAATGGAAGTAGACAAGGAATAGAGTTTTTAAGTAAACAGATTCAACTAACAAGTATATGATGAGCACCTACTATGTGCATAGCACTTTGGAGATATATAAAAGGTATTTATCAAAGACACAAATACCTTGTAATAGTCTAGAAGAAAAAGACATGTAACAACTGTAAATGAGTAATTATTGAAAAACATAATGCGGTAAAGTACTACTGAATAATCAATTGCTAAAATGGCTAGTCTAGGTGAAGAGGAGAGAGGTAAAAGTGAGTACTTTACTGAGAACCTACTATATTTCAGGGGCTACAAATTGATTATAATTTATCCCCATAAAATTCTGAGGTAGGTTTTATCATACCAAGTTTTCAAATCAAAAAACATGCTTAACTAAGTTAAATATCTTGGCAAAAGAAAGAGAAGTAACTAGAGTTGTGGAAAAATGAGACTCAGAAGTAACTAATTTTAAGCCCCAAAGTTAATTGAGAAGAACCAAGATTCTAACCTAGATTTGTCTAAATGCAGAGCTAGAGCTCTAGCTAATACACAGAATTAAACCCCAACCTTGAACTCGGGTCTTCTCCTAATTACTGTTATTTTTTCATTATATCCTACTACCTCCCTAAGACACAGTCTAATGAACAGTTAGGAAGCAAAGTGAAAGAATTACTAGAAATGTCTCTTGTTATTTTCCTACAAAAGCTGAGAACTGATGTTCCTTAGATGTTTTTATAGACATCTAAAGAAAACTTTTGTGAATACAGAGTGGCAATGAAAAATACTGATAAGGTAGTTACGCATAGATGAAGAATATCATGTCCCTGCTAGCACTTTGCCCTCTTTAGAAAATGGGGCTAACACTAAAGTTAATGTTTATGTAATATATAAAATGAATTCAGTGCTACTACTGAAGTAATATATCCTCTTTTCTAAACTATGGCTCAGATGGTAATTAGATCAAATTCGTAATAACCCTGCTATTTCACTGACAATTTCAAGAGACTCAGGTGCCCCATTAAACTCATCAAAAGGATCAGGGAAAATCTTTTCTTCATTCAACTGAATCATGCAAATATAAGACAAAGCTACTTAATCTTTAGCATAAAGAAAAACTTTGTAGCAAAACATTAAATAAAAATGAATTTAAATATTTACATCAGAATTAATGATAATTAGCATCAAACATTTATTGAGTAATTAGTACTGTGTACCAGGCAATATGTTAAGTGATTTATAAGCATTCTCTCATGTAATCTTCATAACAGTTGAATGACATATGAAAAATCATCTCCATTTATAAATGAGAAAACTTAGGTTTTCAAAAGTTGAGTAACTTGCCCAAGGTCACACAGGTAGTTACAAGCAGACTGGGGATTCCAATCTGAGAAGTCTGCTTATTAAATTTAAAAGACAATATGACATAATTTAGTAATGGCATAAAACAGATTCATACTGTAGAGTATACTGTTAAGAGTCAACCTTAGAGAAGATTTAAGAATATAGGAAAAATATTTAAAGTCAATTTTTATCCCTTTAGCAAGTACATATATCAATAAAGAAAATAAAAATTTTGAAAGCAAGATGAAGTTTTGAAAATATATGACAAAGGGCATAGATGTTTAAGGTTTTGTGAGGTTTAAGATTAAAATAAAAATGAATAAACACAACAGGATCACCAGGATCACTTTATGTAGAAGAAATTAAGGGTTGTATTTTAAATAAAATTCAAAATTTAGGAAAGAATGTAAAAAAATTAAAGACAATTATGATCATGGTTCTGTGCATAAAGATAATTATGGATACAGTCCTGTGTATCAGTGGCACAACAGTTTATAATTCACAAAAATTCAAAATGAAGACATCGAAGGCCAAAAGGTGGAGGCATAACACCCTAGCAAGTGTGCTGGCACTGGAGCCTAAAGCCATTAGTAAAGGTGATCTTAAAAAAAAAAATGGTAGAATGTGCATTTTCACTAAAGGATAACTCAAGAGTCTTATCCCAAGAACAGGTATGATCTAGAGTAGAGGTAGGAAGCTTCTATACTTGCAGCTGATCTCTGCAACATGTATTCATGTTAAAGTTGGGAAAGTCAAGGATATGGTCTTGGCTGAGAAACAATTTTTCTCCTCTTGTCAGCCTACTTCAGTGTATTTCTGTCTTAGATGGCTGGAGTGGTTCAGCTCTTGGTCCCTAGAGTTTATGATTCATATTATACAGCCTTATGTTCTTAGAAAATGGACATCTATAGATGTCTTAGCAGAAGTACTCAAGGTCAGGAAATACCTTCTAGAATATATTTTGGGGGTTTTCCTCTTCCTAGAATGATTCTTTCCTGCATCTCATTCTGTCATTTTCTAGACACTGCCTTTAGCTGATGTGAGCAGTTTTAAAAACATGTCATATAATGCTGGTGCCACAGGTAAATGGTTCCAGGAATACAAAAGTATTCTTTAACAACGTGGTGCTATGTTCTTCACAGGATAATTCAATGGGGAAAGGTCTTTCTCTTCTTAATCAGCATCTCACGTTTCAACTAGTCTCAGAATTATATCTTCTCCTTCATTTGTTCACTCTTTGACACTTGCTTTTGCCATCACTGTTGGTCTTTCTTTAGTTAACTAATTGAATATATATATGTATATTTGCTTTTTCTGTACTGTCAGGTTTTTGGAATTGAGCTCAGGATGTGTCCAAATCTCTGGTATATACTCTCTGCAGTCTTTTAGGAACATTTACTCTTGATGTTTCTCAGACAGTTATCCTAATCATTCACAAGTGAGTTGTTAAAATAACTGAGAAGAAAACGAAAGCGTATTTAAAAGGAAAATAATGCAATGGAATAAAAACAAGACCCAAAGTAAAATATATTATTACTAAGTTATCTTTAGCATATACATAGGCCCTAGACTAACAAAAGGGATTAAAACTTTGTTTTTTGTTGTTGTTGTTCATAATCCTCCCCTGTATACCGTATTTTGTTGGTTTAGGAGCATACTGTAAATGTCATGAATGGAACAATTACACTATATAAACCTGACAGAGTGAAAGAATTCAAGTATGAATGAAAGCCTGCTTTACAATTTACCAGTATATCCATAGAATGTAGAAAAATGGATAAATGACAGTTCTCAAAAGGTCTGAAGGGACATATTAGAAAGCTTTAATGTGATATGGGCAGATATAAGTAGAGGGATTATTTAAATTGGACAGCATAGCTGGATAATTAAGTCATGAAATTAAGAAAGAACAAATTTGAGAAATGATCTGAGGATAAAAAGATTATAAAAAGATTAGAAAAAAATATAAAAAGGGAATCACATCTATGTAAACCGCAGCAGCTTTCATTAGTAAAGAATAATATATAAAAATTATTTAAATTTTTATTTAATAAGTAGATTTTGTCACTGTCCCTTAATTTTTCTGTGGATTTCCTTTTGTTTCATGGCATATGTTTGTCCCAAGTTCAAGAAAAAGGAAATTCTTCCTTGAATAAAACTGTCACCTTTCTCTTGAACTGACAAGAATTCAAGAGAAGACAAGAAGTTATTATCTTGGTGCTGAACATGTAATTGTGAACATTTTTCTTAGAGGCTTCGGCTATCAGCTATTTGACGTGACTGTACATTTGACCTTGGGTTGTTTTCAACTTTGTTTCTGGGATAATTTTCTACTTCTGAGAATACACGAATCAGATTATCTACACAAAATATGGCAAAGGAGAGAAGTGAGCTAAGAGTCTGATTTTTCTGCTTCTGTCTTATGCTCATCCATAAAATGAATTTCAGTGATATGATCTCCATGATCCTTTCCAGGACTAAAATTCCTAAACACTATAATGTTCTGAAGAAAAAAAAAAAATCCCAAAATCTCATCTGGAAAAATATTAGTTTTGCTAATGTCTAGAATTTGAATTGAGAATTGTCCTAAAATTCACCCAAACTGGTTAAGAATATTTCCTTTTGAGTCTATATCTTTCTTTTCATAAATATTCTAAATATACTTTCTGTATAATTCATGCATTTTAAGCCAGAAACATGTTCATTATTGAGTAGTACATATTAAGGCTATCACACTGCAGCAGCATACTCATAATCCTCGAAAGATACCATGAACACATTTCTCTTCCCAATTCTCTGTACACATATTATCACTTTCTTTCCATGAAATACCCTCAGCCCCTCTTTTCTCCTTTGTCTAAATGCTTCCTTGAATTTTAGCCTAATTCAAGCCTTCTTCTGGAGTCTTCCTTTCTCACTCAAACCCACAGTGATCTTTCCCCCCGTGAAATATTTCCATAAAACAGATCTGCCATTTAGCTTACAGATCTACCATTTAGCTTCTGATACTTTACGTTGTTATTCCGAAGTACTTCACAGCAAGCATCATGGCATGTCTACAAAGCATATGTTTAATAACTCAAATTGAACACTGTGAGGCAATTGTGAAATCCTTTATCACTTCCCTAAGACTGGCTCATAAAACAATTATATCAAATTTATCTGGGTAACTATTTACCTGATTTTAAAACCCACACTCAGAGATTCTGATTCAGTTGCACATGGTGTAGGACTAAGAAGCCACAGACTTTTGAAAACCATCTCTTATAATCAACAATCTATTGGCCGGGCGCAGGGGCTTGCGCTTGTAATCTCAGCTACTCAGGAGGCTGAGGCAGGAAAATCGCTTGAACCCGGGAGATGGAGGCTGCAGTGAGCAGAGATAACACCACTGCACTCCAGCCTGAGTGATAAAGCGAGACTCCGTCAAAAAAAAAAAAAAAAAACTGGCACATCTTTTTATCCAAACAAACACATGAGCTGAATTAAATACTACTCTGTGGTGGTTTTATGTTTTATAGGTGTTTGTCATTGTATTTGACTTCTTTTGGATGTGCCTAAGAAACAGGTAATTAATTTATATTCACTGGGCTCTTTGAATAGCTCCAACACCAGGTGGTGAAGGAGATACCTTCAAGGAGTCCAGAGGGTGGGCTATGGCACATGAGGTGGACTGGCCTGGAAGTTCTACTTTAATCAGACACTCCATACTGGGGAGTAAAAAACTTAGCCAATCATTCTCTTCCTCTTAGACAAGAAAATTCACAAAATCATGTTGAGAGAGTGAGACTGGTAGCATGGGTAGGAGCCAAAGGGACAGAGAAGGGTCCAATTAGCTGAAGAGAACAGTATTAGGAAATTATTCAGTAATAATAGTGGAAAAACTGTAGCAACGGATTAGTCATAGAGTTACCTCTGAAGCGATGGATTTCTGTTGCTGAATGACCTATTTTCTGAACTTTTCCAACATCTGTGAGATCTAGCTGGGTGGCAACTAGGTTTTTAATTGTCTTCCCTGCTTCTCCATATATCTTTCCAATCAACCTCCTATTATTTAAAATAGCCTGATTGCCTTTTGGCTACTTGAATCTAAAATTGCCTAACAGGGCAGCCAAACTCTGTTTGGCTTGTTTAGGTCAATCTGGTAAATCCACACAATAGCACAGCAAATGATGGAGCACTCTGAAGAGCTGTTACAGCAGCCAGAGGCCTGCCTGCCCTTTCTCTACACTGCATGCCACACTGTTTAGCACACCTGGCTTCCCAAGCTGCTTTGGTAGGCTCTCTTCTGATTCTGTTTCTTGGCAGCTCCTTCTTACCGGTTTTCATCTAAACTACGTCAAATTTCATATTCACAAACCACTCTAAGGCGTAATTTCCATCTCTGACTTCTTTCAAGAGTTTCCTCTATATTTCTAGCATTATGAGGCCTGCTGAAGGCAAATGTATCTCATGTTAGGCTGATGGGGAGTTGACAGGAGTGTGGGACTGGTTACATAATAAGAGTGCTCAAATGCCACATTCACACAGAAATAAAATTAGAGGCAAGTACTCTGGTTCAGATGTATTTTCTATTCAGATTTATGCGGTCAAGGATATGTATTTTGAAAAGCTTCCCAGGTAATTTCTATGTCCAACCTTGGTTAAAAACAACAAAAACCCAGAGCACTGGAGACTTACTATACTAAATGACTACTACTACTTGGAAAAAAAGTACAAACTTGAAAACTCTTCATATCGTAACAAAAATAGTGCTATCAAATGTAACATTATAAAAAAACTAGTAAAACTTTTTTCCACTTTTCCTAGTCATTATATTGTTAAGTCAGATAATAATCTAGATAGGGAATGATATTCTGGTATCATTACGTGCTCTGATGTACAAGGAAAGTTAGAATTTGCCTTTTACCCCTGCCTACTTCCTGTCAACTAAATAGAACTTAAGAATCTCACAATATAACTTACTATACAGTTTATCATTTTACAAAAAGAGATACATTTCCTTTGATATTATAAGTGCTATAGATAAAAATGGATAAATTTTTAAGTGTTTTGGCATCCTAGATACAGAGTATTTTTATTTTTCTTAATTTACAGCTTCCAATATATAACACATGTTCAACTGAGTACCAGTCATATAGAACCAGGATTCTCCTGCCTAGAGCAGGGCAAAATAAAAATAAAAAAATAAAAATAAAAACCTCATCTTTATTGGGTATTACTTAATCTTGGATTTGATTCATTTATTTTACATCATCCAAACCAAAACTGGCTGGCTAACTAATGTCAAGAATAAAATGAAAAAACTGAAGACTCTGCTTGCCTCTCTCCTAACTCTTGCTACCCTCAGAACTGATACCCTTAAAAATTTACACTACAGGCAGGGTGTCAGGCGATGTTCCTACAAGTTAAATCTGATACCCACATTTCTTCCATTCCCTTAGTATATTTATTTTTAATGGGTGTGGAAAGAAGAGAATTGGAAATGTGCCTCTGGCCATGTATGAAAATAGAGAGACGGGGTTGAAGAGTCTTATTCTTCTATTATTATCCCATAGTCAAATCTCCCTTTTATGGGATTAGTTTTGTCCCTGATTAAGCTATATATTGTTGCTATGATTGGTGTAGAAATGTTCTAAAAATGCCCACTGTGCACAGGTGGAAGAAATGTAGGCTAAGAAGAGCTTTTATTTTCTATCAACATAGCACTGGTTATACTACCTAAGCAGAATCCTCAAAATCTCTGAAAAAGGAAATACGGAGCTTCTACTCATTAGAGAAAGACAAGCTAAGCTAAAAGAAGGACTCCCAAGAGAAGAGAAAACGAAGCAGTTATTTAAGAAAACTTGAGGGAGGAAAAAGCACAAGAATGAATATATGCCTAATTTATAAACTGAACAACTGTAATCTGGCACATCTAATATAGTGTGCTTTAGTGAAAGTATAGTTTGGTAATAATGTGGTCTTTAAATTTTCAATATTGTCATCTCCAATTATGACAATTTATTGGTGAAAATCTTATGAGGTACTCGTTACAATGATTTTAGTGACCAGAGATTATTCTAATTTTTTCCTTTCATGTTGGCTCTCATTTTGCAAAGTGAAAATGTTGTAGTACTTAAAATACAAAGTTTATCAGACAATGAACACTGGATTATATGACAAAACAATCTTGCAAATTAAGTCAAAATCATAATTAGACAAACTAAGAAAAAAATTTGAAGTCCTCAAAATGAGCTTAAACTTCATTCGTTATATGTACATATGAAAATATGAGTGTCTAAAAAGAAACTATACCTGTTGGGGAACAAGAACTATGCCTTATATCTCCATGGTGTAGTTTACCATGCCGAACACATGGCAGGTGCTCAAAAACTTAACTGAATTTAAAAATCACACAGCAAGTAAGTAAGCTACTTGACATTCATCCTTAATTATATATTTACCACTAAAATTCTGTTCTATTAGGTAACAATAAAAACATTCATGTTAGTATAAAGATATTACCTATAAGGATAGCCGTGGTACTTGGAACGAAATATTGAAAGTAGAAAACTGAAGAAGAAGACCACCAGGCCCAATCCCACTAGGCAAATTACTAGAAACAGACAGAAAATACCATTAGTGTCTAAAAATATGCAAATAAAACCCCAATTGTTTATAGTTTTAAATGCATTCAATTATAGTATACTTACATTTAATACTTCATGCCACATACAGGTACAACAAACCAGATTATCCACAATACAATGTGTTCATTCTTCTCAATGTAAATGTACTATTTGGGGTATGAAAACAACAAAATTGACTGATCTAAGTCTTCTGGAGGTTTTCTTCTCTTACAGAGTTCCTACAAGCACTAACATGCCCCAGAGTGATCAAAACAAAACATGTTATAAACCACAAACAAAATTACTGGCCCTTGCATTATGAAGCATTGGCTATATTAGCAGGAACATTTGCATTATTAGGGTGCTTAATATAATTTTAATCTTTTCAAATGCTATGCAATAATTGTAGGTTTTCGGTTAGTATTGCCTCAGTAAGAGCATGTTATAGAAAGAGTTCATCCTAATGTACAAAAGGTCAGGAATAAAAACTTGCAGAGAGAAAATATGGTCTCAGTAAGAGCCAGAGGGGAGAAAACCCCCTCAATAGCAGATAGTAGTGTCAAAATGTTGTTAGACTTAAAAAGAAACAGGGAGCATATGTTACAGTCCAATATGCTGTGGTCTAGGTTTTCAATATTCCTTTCACAGGAAAGTTGACAATAGGAAAAGTACTTATTTTCTCATTTCCTCTTTATTATGATTGAGAAGATTTTACTCTAAAGTAGATGAGTAATAAAATGTTTCTTTTGCATATATATTTTGGATATGTAGTTAAATAATTCAATTATTAGTAAAATAAATCTAAACATACTTATAAAATTGAAATGCTTAAATATTTGAGCCAATTAAAGTACATTTAGAATAAAAGAAGGCAAATGTCCTACAAAATACCTAACATCTTTTAAGAACATATAATTTGCACAACATACCTTTTATTCATTTCAGAGAATTCTACACAATTTGCACAATTTTTGAAATTATTTGTAAAAGAAAAAAGATTAAAAACACTAAAACACTAACAGCAGAAGAAAATAAGGAAAATCCAACAGATCTATATGATTCCATAATACAACTAAAAAAATTTTTTTCCCAACATACAAATGAAACCAAGTTTAACTGCAGTTCTGGAGTAAGTACGTAAGGTATGGCTTTGTCAAAATATGGTCTGCAAATATGTCAGTCAGTTTTTATGCAACTCTGCAGGAATATCATCTTCCAGGATTTGAATATAAATTGTGAAACATGATAAGCATTTAATAGCATCCAAGTGTAGCCTCTGACATTTCATTTCAGACAACACTCATGCAGCTGAACTTCAAATGAATACTGGCAGAAAATAAAGCAAAAAATGAGTTTGTGAATATTATAACATAAAAAAATTTTTTTTGAAAATTATAGAGTATCCCTGTATGACAGACACCAGGACCTAGATACAACGTTTTAACAACTTTGCTTATAACAATCTTATTAAACCTATAATTAATTACAAAATAATTTACTCTATACCTCCCCAAATCTGGCATTTTATCTAACATTCCGTTCTTTTCCTTACATCTCCTTTTTCTATTTTTCAGAAGAAGAATGGAACACTCTTTTGATTCTCTTTGTTCCTTTTTAGTAGCCCCACTGGCTTGTGCTTTATGGGAAACAAGGCTCAAAATATGTGATCAAGAAAGATGGAAGATATTTACTTGATCCTATGCAGTGGGACAAAATAATGCTACTCAAGTACTTGCTTATGGGAAAGGAGAAGAATTGAGCATAGTGAGGGGTTAGTGATTATTAAAGGAACCATGGCAGCCATATGAGATATTACACCTGTGAAAAGAAAATGCCATGATGAAATGGAAGCATCTTGAACCTGGGAAATACTAATCACAGTAGTTGTGCCTCATCAAAACCAAAATCACATCAAAAAGGACTACTTAAAAAAATTTTAAATATATTCCAGCTCACTCTCATACACACATATAACATGAATAAACAATCTGGGAGTGGGTGGGAGCTGGAGTTAGAGAAACATCTACAAAGAGGGAAGTTGGAAATAGTGATTTAATTCAGTATCATATTATCATAATAAACGTAAAATTTAAAAATTTTTACACATTTCTTACTATTATGTACCTTTATAAGACAGGATATACAATAAACATAAAATTAAGAGTATGTCCTCCACATAGACCAATAGAACAGAATAGAAAACCCAGTAATAAAGCTGCACACCCACCATCATCTGATCATCAAACAAGCCGACAAAAGCAATGGGGAAAGGATTCCCTATTCCATAAATGCTGCTGGAACAACTGGCTAGCCATATGCACGAGAATGAAACTTGGCCCCTGCAATTCACCATACATAAAACTTAAGATGCATTAAAGACTTGAATGTAAGGCCTAAAACTTTAAAAATCCTAGAAAAAAAACGTAGGAAATACCCTCTTCAACACTGACCTTGGCAAACAATTTTTTAAATTAAGTTTCCAAAAGCAATTGCAAACACAAATTGGCAAATGGGACTGATTAACGCGCCTCTGCACAACGAAATAACTAGAGTACACAACCTACAGAATGAGAGAAAATTTTTGCTAGCTATGCATCTGACAAACATCTGGCATCCAAAATCTACAGGGAACTTCAATCCACAAGCAAAAAGCAACCCCAGTAAAAACTGGAAAAAGCACATGAACAGGTATTTCTTAAAAGAAGACATACAAGTGGCCAATAAACATGAAAAAATGTTCATTATCACTACTCAGCAGAGAAATGCAAATCAAAACCACAGTGAGATACCATCTCACACCAGTCGGAATGTCTATGATTAAAGAGTCAAACAGCAGATACTGGTGAGGAATGGAAGAACAGGGAATACTTACACATACACCACATCAATGATGGATTAGATGCAGAAAATGTGGTATATATGCACCATGGAATACTATGCAACCATAAAGAACAATATCATGTCCTTTACAATCAACATGAATGCAGCTGGAGGCCATTATCCTAAGTAAAGTAACACAAACAGAAAAGCCAATACCACATGTTCTCACTTGTAAGTGGGAGCTAAACATTATATACATGTGAACATAAAGATGAAAACAGACATGACTAGAGTGAGGATGGAGGGAGTCTCTCAGTGTCAACACCTATTGGGTACTATGCTCACTACTTGGGTGATGGGATCCATTCCCAAACCTCAGCATCATCCAACACACCCATGTAACAAACCTATACATGTACCCTCAAATCTAAAATAAAAGTTGAAATGATTAAAAGAGTATGTTCTCATAGGCATACTTTGTCAATCCCCAAAACATCATAATGTTAATTCAAAAGATAAAAAAATAAAATTCAACACAATTACATAAAGTAATGTGCTCATTTCTTTTGTCGTTTCTTTAAAACAATGTATAGATAATACCATAGGAAAAGAGGGCAATCTAAACTGTATATTACATGAAAAACATTTCAACCCTTAAGATATCTAAATATTCAGAGAGCACTATGATTTGTTTACATACATGTTGCACTAGCTAAAAACCCATAAACTAAATCTGACTTTTATTTTAAATATCTTAATAGTCTTTTTCAGACACCTATGTTGGTCATACATAAATTGTGAGTTTTAAAGAGAGTTCAGACATGCAAAGGACAGTGAGAAAATTATAGGTTTGAGGACATATCAAATCATATAGGGACTTGATATTAATTATAAAAGGGTCTCTGGCAGGAAACATCGACTGATCTTTTCTAACCTATATTCCTCAGAGCAATATTTTCCCTATGTATTCTTCTCTTTTTGCTAGCAAAATCTTTACTTCTCAAAAACTACATGTTTTTCCACAACTCTGAGAGGAACAGGCCCATCAAAGAAAAACAACAGAATTAACTTGCTTAAAAACATAATGCTAGAAAACTTGATAGAGTTGTAAATCTTGGTTTATCAGTGGAAAAGGCAGAGCCTGGAAAAGAGTGTATCAACAGATGTCCTTTTAAAAATGTTAAAGGAAGCTCTGAACGAGGGGTAAGGTAGTATCTCAGCATAGAAAACCTATGCAAAAGCTTCTCCATCTGAGTCCAGGCTTTGAGTGCATACCTGATTCTTGTAGCAGAGGGAATGTTATATGCCAATAAAATCTCTGAAGATTCTGCCGACGAAATTTTCCATCTCTCTGTCCGGGATGGAATTACAACAAAGACTATGGCTTCAGCACGGATGGATTACAGCACCCCAGACAAGGCTGAAGAACAGCTCCACTTTCTATGCAATTCCACAGAAAATTACCCAGTCCCTTTTGGAAGACATATATTTTCAAGTATATGAACAAATCCCAGAAATAGAAACAAGTTAAAAATCTGAACTTCTTCAAACCGGAACTTTTCTTAAAAAGTTTATGTTTACGAAGGGCTTTGATGTATTTCCCATTTGACTTAAATGAATCTTAAGAATGAAATGAAATTACAAAAATGCCAACACAGAGACTTACTCCGTCTTTTTCCAACATCTCCTTTGGAAGTTGCTGCTTCATTTAGAAGAACCATCCCCATGGTGATAGCAGCATCTGCAGTAGTTGTCAAGGAAGCCGTAGAAGTAGATGAGTAAAATCTATTAATTTTTCTGGATCTGAATTCAGTGTTCCAGAATGGTTAAATTACAAATGCACAGTGAGGTAAATACAATGAGTTATCTTTATATAACATACAATCACCATTTGTACAAGCACATAAGTCTTAATTTTTAAAATTTATAACCTGAAACTTCGATTTGTGAGATATTGAGAGGCTAAATCTAATGGCTCTTAAATTCCAGGATTTTCACAGAACATATAAACCTCTTATAAGGACTCTCAAAACCAGTTATAACATTTCACATTATAAAGATATGCATTGCTTACAGACATGGTGACACATTTCATTTTCATAGTGTGTGTGTGTGTGTGTGTACATAGCTTTTTTCTAAATGCGTTTTTTCATCGATTTTGTTGAAATCTTTATGAAGGTCAGGTATGTCACTGGAAAATCTGGGGGTATACAATTAAAAGTCTTGCAAAAGCAAACAAGCATATTATAATAAAATAATTTAATGAATCTAGCAGGACCCTGAGCTAGTCAGCTGATACTTTAAGAATGAGATTACAAAATTACTTTTGTATTTAATACTTGCTTGCAACAAGATGTATATATTCATGCTATGCTGAATAATGCCAGAATTAAGAAAATGATGGGAAATTTTCATCTTCATAAAACATTCTTTGCCATGTTTTACAATCTTTTTGACACTGTCTACTCTTAAAATTTAGAACTCGTCAATTCAGAAAATATATTAGGTGTTTTGCCCAACTGATTCACAGATTAAAAATTGAAGAGAAAAATAAAACAATTCTAGGCCAAAACTCTACAGTTTGCTTAATTTCATTATGATTCCCTTGTATTCATTTCTACTGCTATTTGTGTATAAACAGCATCAGTAAATCTCCTGTGCAGGATGGTATCTAACAAAAGCTCAAAGGATAACACTGGGCAATATCTATACAATCAAGTGGAGGAGGTCAGAGAAAATTTTGCAGAGAACATTTCCTCTCTGAGTCTTGTTTTTATACCCAAATGATTGAAATTTTGATTATTAATAAATTGTAATGTTCATATTCGAGTCTGTCTTCGTGACCATATTATCCAACTTCTGAATAATAATAAATGGCTGACTTCTCTCATTACACATTTATGCTCCCATGACCTCACTATACAAATGTTTTTCAAATTACTTGTTTTACCATTGGAACCATTTCTGGAAAACAAAATAATGAACAACCTATATTTGGAAGCCTAATGTATGCAAGAGAAAAAGCCCCTGCCACCCTGCACAATGTCAACCCTCCCCACCATACACATATATACCATATACTAGCACTAAACTTTTAGAGATACGTGCTACACATTTTTAAAAACACTGAAATTTTTATGAAATTCCTAGGTTTCAATCTTGTAGCAGTGGCCTGAAAAGAATATTGTTAAGAGAATGACTGTTTGGTATTACCAGTATGATAGTCTATAGGCTTTAAATTAGATTCATCATTCTTAAAGTGTTTTGGACCGTCTACTTGTATACATTACCCCGAATCCATATACACTGGACATTGTTAATAATATAAAATTAATTAAAAACTTCTTTCACTAAAACGGTTCATGTGTAGATTTCTACTGCTTAAAACTCAGTTTTCTGGAGCAGACAGATATGACTGATTTGGATCCTTAACAAGGAGTCACTAAGTTTTTCCCCTTTAATCATTTTTTCTGCAGTACCTTTTATATTCATGTAAAAATTTTTATCTACATATTTAAATATACATATTTAATCTGCTGACAATTCAAATAGAATTGCAGATTATTTTAACATGACTTTTTATTTTTTGAGAGAGTTTCACTTTGTAGACCAGACTGCAGTGCAGTGGTATGATCTTGACTCACTGCAATTTCTGCCTCCTGGGTTAAAGCAATTCTCATCACTCAGTGTCCTAAGTGGCTGGAATTACAGGAGTACCACCATACCCGGATAATTTCTGTATTTTAGTAGAGATGGGGTTTCAGCATGTTGGTCAGGCTCGTCTTGAACTCCTGGTCTCAAGTGATCTGCCAGCCTTGGTCTCCCAAACTGCTGGGATTACAGTTCTGAGCCACCATGCCCAGCTACTATGACACTTAAATATTCCAAACATAAATGTCATTTAAGATGAATTTATGTAGATATTAAAAGTAAAACATATATTCATTTAATGATTCCATCTGCTGAGCAGCTTCTTCTTCAGTTCCATTAATGAATCATGGGGGAAATGGCAGTATTTCTATTACTGGGGAAAATAAAGCTTACAAAATAAAATGTATGACAGTTTTAATAGTCGTAAAGCCATATTTTAATATGTTCTTAGGGTCAAATTTTATATACAAGCACACATGTACACAAATATATATATATCTGTTTATAAAACACAAAAACTTTTGTGTTTAAGGAAACACAACATTGTTATTAGAAAAGGGAACAGTATATTTTATTGGGCACTACATTCGGTCACCCAAGTATAACATATCCCTATAAATGTATCTTCGTATCATTTTTAGTACTCTCCCTCTGTATTGTTACAATGTTGAAAACTATGAGTAACCTGTTTCTCATTTGAGCTGCTTAAATTCAAACAATGTCCTAAGAGAAAATTATGTAAATAATTTTCATAAGAGTATATCATATTTTATTGCTTTATCTTATTGATGACATTCCTTTCTAAATGCTTGCTCCTAGAAATATTCCTACAGGTTTCCTACAGTACATGTGTAATAATTTCTCTATGGTTTATAACCAGAAGTGGAATTTATGAGAGGTTTGGTGAGTGTATTTTCAAAGTTGTTAGGTACAATCATACTGTTCTCTCAAATGAGCAATGTAAGTTTCCATTTTTCTTAATTTCAGTAACACAATACTGCCAAATTATTGATTTTTACCAAACTGGTAAGGAAAAAAATTGTATTTGTAGCTCCCCACTTGGTTCTAAGCATCTTTTGATACGTTCATTCTGCTTTTTTTGGTTTGATCTTCAGTACACCGCTCCCTTGTTATCCCCCTTGTTCCAAAAGTACAGTTGATTTTATTAGCTTGGAGGACATTATTATTATTATTATTATTGTAGATACGAATTGCCTAAAGTACTGTATACCGACTCTCCTACTTTATAGTTTGTGTTTTAAATTGTTTTGTCATGTAGAAAGCTCTAATTTTAATGTGGCCAAATTTACTCATCTTTTCCATTATGAGTTTTAGTGGCTGTTTCTTAAATCCTCCTTCTAGGTCTTAAAAAGGTTCTCTGGCCTTTTCTTTTAATACCTTCAAACCAATTTGGGTAATAAGGAGATCTGTGAACTTGTTATTCCCACTGCCTGAAGTACTTTTTCCTGGGACGCCCATGTAATTTACTCCCTCACTTCTACTGGGTCTCTGTTCAAATGCAATCTTGTCCAAGAAGCCTCCTCTCACCTTTATTCTGATTTTTTTTTTCTATGACATGGTTTTTTTTAAGAAATTGCAGATTATATACATTTTTAAATTTACTTATTGTCTTTCTTCTGGCACTACAATTTTAGCTCCAAAAGGGCAAGAACTTTGTTTTGTTCACAATCTTACCCAGTACCAACAACTCTTTGATGTACATATTATCACTTGTTTATAAATAAGGAAACTGAAGCCCAGAGAAGTTTAAACAACTAGCTCAAAGTCACAAAACTACAGAATGAAAGATGCAAAGCAAAAAAGCACAAAAGTAATGAAGATATTAGGATTAGATAAAAACGGTAAGTGTTGGGCAAAGAACATAATTGGTAGCCCAGTTTCAGCATGAAATATCTTTATTCTAAGCATAAAAATCTTTTCTTAGAAAGTATAGAACATTCAAATATCTTTTACTACTCCATAAACATATACCAGTTTTTACAAATAAGTTTGTAAATTACTCACAAAATTGCCATTTCAAACATGTCTATCTAGATTGTGATTTCACTTTTACATTGCTTATGTTTCATACTGTTTTAAATCACATTGTTATAATTTACTATTTTTGTTGGGAGCAAATGCAGTAACAGTGTAGCATTTTCAAATTGCATGATTTTTAAAATATGCAAACTCCCAATTATAAGGCAGAAAGGGAACAGAAACCCCCAGTCTAACAAAAGTTTTAAGGTTTCAGCATGTCAAAAGCCTCAGCAAATCATCAATTATCATGAATTACATGTACCAGAAATATGCTATGAACTCCACTCCTCTAAAGCTATTTCCAAGGGAAAAATATAAAATACTAAAAAAACTTTACATACATACAAAAATCTAATTTAGAATGCTTTTATATAGTGAAAAATTAAAATGTAACTGTCTGACTATAACATTTGGGACATTTTTGTGATAGGTTAAGTAGCCATATAAAATGAAGTTGACAAAAATTCTTAATAACAAAGCAAGATATATTAATAATAATTTTCTCACCATACCAAATGAAAATATGTATATGTATGTACAAAACCTCAACTCCTTTAAAACAAATGCAGAGAAATGATTGCAGGGAATAAAAGGTAAAAACAGTAACTGGGCTGTGTGTGGTGACTCATGCCCGTAATCTCAACATTTTGGGAGGCCAAGATGAGTGGATCACGAGGTTAGGAGTTCCAAGGCCACCCTGGCCAAGATGCTGCAACCCTGTCTCTACTAAAAATACAAAAATTAGCCAGGCATGGCAGCATGCACATGTAATCTCAGCTACTTGGGAGGCTGAGGCAGGAGAATCACTTGAACCTGGGAGGGGGAGGCTGCAGTGAGCTGAGATCACACCACTGCACTCCAGCCTAAAAGAATGAGCAAGACTCCATCTCAAAAACAAAACAAAAAACAAAACAAATCAGTAACTGTTCATGGGTGGGTTAATAAAATTGTGAATTTTTGTTTTCTTTATAGATCACAGCCTACAGAGCAGAAATTGGCCAAGTTTTTCAGTAAACGGTTACAAAGTAAATATTTTCCGCTATGCAAGTCAGATGGTATCTGTTGCTATTACTCAGCTCTGTTGTCATAGTGCAAAAGTAGTCATAGAAATACATAAATGAATAGATGTCTCTCTGATTCAATAAAAACTTTAGTTCCAAAAATAGCAGACAGGTTGGATTGGGCCTGTACTGGTCTAGTTTGCCAACCCCTGCTGTAAAGGTTCTAAGGTGGTGTCATAAAACTGTGTACCATTATGTCTGACTGAAATTTTTTTTAAATATAAGAATTTAGTAAATATTTGTTCACACAACCTTAAAGTAGGAATTTTAAAGCAAAGAGATTAATAGACATTGGTTATACACATCAAGGTAAAATGTTTTTGTTAGAAATCAGAAGGGTCAGTAAATAAGTATGATCTCTTCCTCAGAATGTTTCTTGCAAAAGTGAGTTTTCTAAGCTTTAACAAGAAATGAGCAGTGAGCCTTTTAAAAATCTTATGGCTGTAATTAAGACATATGAATTACACTAAAATGGCTTTAAGCTAGCTAACCCTCCCTATTATTTAAAGATAGTTTTTTTTTTTAATTAAAGGCCTTTAAGAGTCGAGAATCATTTAGCTTAAATTTCACTGTATTAACTAAAACATTTTTGAGTGAAAAAAGACTACATAATACTTATTTGGG
Organism: Cheracebus regulus; assembly: GCA_963574635.1. Classification (NCBI taxonomy): domain Eukaryota; kingdom Metazoa; phylum Chordata; class Mammalia; order Primates; family Pitheciidae; genus Cheracebus; species Cheracebus regulus. The sequence goes on along the minus strand of CAUYQU010070733.1, from coordinate 53,749 downwards.
GAAAATCACATTTGTAACATAAAAATCCTAATTTTTATATAGAGGAAGACGCTAGATGATCATCTCTCACTGTTCTTATGTGGCATTTCTTTCATTGGGTGGAAGGCTGAATGAATGATAAATGAAAGACCCTCCAAATCTAAGAAAATTCTAAATTGATGGGTGTAGCCATCTAGCTGTGCCTTATTGAAGTGTCCCAACATTAAAAGAAAATAACAAATAGAATTCTATCCTTTATCCTATACATACATACTTTGACCTAGTTTATGTGTTACTTTGCACATTTTTATTAATATCATAGCAATATATATTTCAATTACTTTGCATACTCCAGTTTCTTTGCTGATCCTGTTGATCATTTTCCTACTGCTTAGAAAGTCAAAATACTGACATGATCCCACATATAAAAGCTGCTATTTGTGTAATTTACATACAATACCCAGAGGCACTGAGCAGTCTACGGAAATAGTAACAAATATACTTACATTACGTTATAATCCCTTCTCAAGTGCACATGATAAGCTTACTATTGCTCCTAGGAATAAAATCAAGATGTTTTCAATTTAAAGATAAACAGATGTTGAAAAAAATGTTAGCATGTTATAGAAGACTTAAAGGAATCTAAATCTAAAATTTTCACCTTGCATCCATCATTTATTTTTTTCTATAGTATGCTTCTCCTTGGATATAACACATTAAAATAAAGGTTTGCTTTCTAAAATAGACTAGAAACAAATGCAGAATAAAATCATATTCTTTCATAATAAATGGGAACAAAAAGTTTTGCTCACAGAAAAAGCAGTATGATCTTTAAAAAAAAAATTTTTTTAAGTGCTAGTATAACCTTTACTTTTATACAAATAACTTTACTTCCAACTAATATTTATTTCATGTCATTTTCTTGAGATTCCCTAACTAAAAAAAACGTGGAGAATTAAGAGACAGTGCAAGGTCAGAGATTATAGTCGACAGTAAATCGGATTCTAGAACTCCCATGTTCTGTATCCACTGGCACACAGGGACCGTATCTTGGTGAATACAGTGGAAACACTGCTCTATTACCAAAGGAAACTAATTTGATCTGGTTGAAGTTTTAAATAAATTTTTTAATGGCATTTATTCTGTCCTCCTGAACTGCCTACTGGTAGAAAAAAAGGCAGATTAGTTAAGACAGTAAAATAATACTTTTCTGCAAACATTTCTCTAAATGTGTTATGAAGGGTGCTTTATTTTTAAAAAATCAGTACTTGTAATTACATGTCTGTTTTATTGTGCCATACTTATAAGTGTATTTAGTAAGAAAAGCAGATTTCAGGTTATCTCTTTAAAATCATATATGAGGTTTTAAATTTTAGAAACATTCTATAATTAAAAACATGTTACCTTGATTTTATCATTTGATCACTACAGTTCAAATTTTCTACTCTGGGAAATTACATAAACAGTTTAAACATAATTTCATATATTATTTCAAATATATATTATTTCATATACATACTAATTCTTCCAATTATAGTTTTAAAAAGTGGATATTTGCACGTGATGATATTCTAGTTAAGATCCATGTGCCTTGAGCCTGAGTCATACTGAATTTTGTACATCTGAAACCCTCTTTAAGTACATAATTGTAACTGGACAATTATTTGCACAATTATTTGTTGTGTGTCTTCCTCTCCCTTTAGACTGTAAATGGTGCACCATCAGACATGTTGTCAGGTTTGGTGACTTTTGTACCTAAGCAAATAGCACATAACCCTGCATGTATGTGTGTATTTGTATTTATGTATCTCCCACATGTTTGTTTTTATACTGATAGAGGATGTGGTATTCTGTACAAAGATATGATAGAATAACTAAAGAATTATCAACATATCCACTATATCTTTATTAAAATGACCTTTTCAGATATATATATATATATATATATATATATATATAACAAATACACACAATATATAATTTAGTGAGAATATTACTGGCTATTCACCACAGAGGTTTTGATTTACTGAGAAAACATTACTAAGTAGAAAAACAATGGGTTAATAGTTTTAAGCTCTTGACTCTCCAACTGACTGGCTTTATGATCCTAAGCAATTTAAGCAAATTAATCCCTTTCTCATCAACCAATTATGAGGTCTAATCAATCGTAGAAACTTTTTTAGGCTAAACATTCCTCTCCAAACCTTGTTTTCCTCCATATTTCTATCGCACAACACAGAGCGGAACTTCAGAATCATCTCTGATTCCTGTTCTTGAACCTTATTTGTGGCATTTATCATCGTTTTGATTCTTCTTCCTCTCAAACAGCAGCTGAATCACTCATCCATTACCTTACTTAGGTTCATCCTAGAGAATGAACCATTGCCAGTGACTCCTGCTTTCTTTGCTCTCCCGTCTCTATCCTGTCCTTAATATTGTTACTGGAGCAAACCTCCACTGGCTTTCTGTTGCCTTAACAGTCATGAGATACATATGCCACTATTTCCCTTTCCACAGACAAATTTATCAAGAAGACATTAGGGGCTCCATCTCAAAATACTTCAGAAAGAATCCTTAAGTTACCCAATGCCAAATATGTAAAACTGACACATCAACTGTACTGCATCTACTACCTGTAGGTAAGATTCAAATTTCTTACGAAGGTTTTCATTATCCAGCCTAACCAAACTTTTCACCAGTCTCCTCACAATTTGTATTCCAGCCTTAATGAATTTCCTGTCTTCCTGCAATAAAGAGTATTATCTCTCATTTTATGATTGTGTATCTGTTGTATCTTCTACTGACATAGCCTCCTCACTCATTTCTCTGTCTCTGAAACTCCTTTTTATACTTCAAAAATCCATCTGGAAAGTCAGTTCCACTTCTCCATGTAGGAGTTAGCTCCTCTCTTGCTACTTCCTTGCATACATTTGTCTCACTGTACTGTATAAGTATTTTTCTGTCATCCTACCTTTGTGTAAACAGCAAATACCTCGTTCACATTTGCATTAGGTGTTGAAACCATTACAAAAGGAAAAATAAATGAAATAAAAGTAAAATTTTAACTTGCAAGAATATAAAGCCCTATGTAGGTTATTTCTGGATGGTTCACATATATTCTATATTAAAATATTATTTCTTATTGTTTCATATAGTTTTCTCTCAAAGACTATTTAGGATTATTCTTTATTTTTCTTAAAGAAGGTACCAAAAATGCAACCCTACTGATAAGGAGACAATTTTATTCTTAGTAAATAAAAACCTATAACCTATGAGACAAAATGACTCCATCTGTTTTCTCTTAGGTTTTTTTCCAACAAAACTTTGTATATATAGCAACTGCATCTAACAATCTAAATTACTAAATTAGGATGAGACATCCAAAAGGTAGAAATGTTCTCCCTACAGATAAATGAAAAGTAGTCTGGTATTTGTAATTTTTTGCATAAAGAAAAAAATACACAAATTACAAAGAAAATGTGGACTGTTCACAAAGTAGTAGTACCCTGTCAAATGAAACTAGAATCAGAAATTACAGAAAAACAACTTCAATTCTTTTTTTGTTTTTTTTTTTGAGAGGGTCTCACTCTGTTGCCCAGATTGGGGTGTAGTGTGTAATCAATCACAGCTCACGGTAGCCTTGACCTCCCAGGCTCAAGGGATCCTCCTGCATCAGCCTCCCAAGTAGCTACAACCAGAGGTGTATGCCATCACTCACATATGGCTACTTTAAAAGTTTTCTGTAGAGACGGGGTTCTCCCTACTGTTGCCCAGGCTGGTCTCAAACTCCTGGGCTCAAGTGATCCTCCTGCCTCCGCCTGCCAAAGTGCTGGGATACAGGCATGAACCTCTGTGCCTGGATTTCTTTCAAAGTTTTACTGATAATATTAATGAGTCCACCATTTTAAAACAATTTTTCTCTTTCTAACAGATATGTCTAAAATAAAAACACAGGAGAAACAAGCAACAAATAATGACTATTGGCATAAAGAGAATAGGGATTTTTAATTCTTTTACGTATCACTGCTAAGATCTATATGAAAAAAAAAATCATACGGCTTGTGAAATTTCTTTGAATCCTAAATCTCAGCTTGATGTCAATGAACCCTTGGAGATTTCCTGCCATACAATAAAATGACGATCTCAACACAGCTTTTCATCCTTCTGCTCGGTATTCCTGATGTGTTTCAACAAGCTCATCACTTTAGATACCCATCACTTTAGATAAAGTATACTGCTAAAATGCTACACCATGGATTGAAACAAGTTAGGAAAAAAACCGAGAGTTAAAAACTTACCTGCAACAAATGCTTTATGTCTCTATCCATTTGCTTTAATGTTAACATATTTTGCTTTCTGAATATCTTTAAAATAAGTGGAGTGTAAATACAACCTTCCTCTTACTTGTTAATACGGAGTAGATATGCCTATAAACATATTCACAAATACTTCATTTTCTCACCTAAGGCCCCTCTGATTTGCAGAAAGCATTAATCTTTTACCATATTAAAGCTGGAGTGCAAAAACTGAGTTGTGGAAAAATATAACAAAATTTGAGAATGTTTACTCAAATATAGGTATTTCCAATTCCAGTCTATGAGACAAACTAGAGCAAAGCAAGTACTCCTCACAGTAGTTTCTTAATTTTGAAACCATAAAGCATACAGGCAATTAAATAAATGTAAGCAAGAAATGGGCTGCAAATATGCCCAATTTCATGTATGTATCCAAGTATGTGTAATCAAGGGTAGAAGAAATAAAAATGTTGAGAACTGATACAAAGGAAGAAGACAGTCAATGTTGTTCAATGAGTTTCAGAAAGATATTAGTTGTCCTGTATTATAAATGAGATTTATAATATTTTTCTTCTCAATTTCATTTCCTTCATTTTCATGAAACCTTGAAAAACACTGCCTTTTTATTACATTGTAAGTTATACAATTTAATGGGTTCAAAAAATTTACTGTAGAAAAATTAAGTCTTTTCAATGTTAACAGTTCAAGTTTTAGAATTCTGATAAATTTCATTAGAAGATGATTTTTTTTTTCACGATCATCTACACCTTTGTCAAAATCTAGGTGTATTAGTTCTCACATGGCTAATAAAGACATATATGACCCTGGGTAATTTATAAGAGAAAAAAAGGTTTAATGGACTAACAGTCCCACATGGCTGGGGAGGCCTCACAATCATGGCAGAAGGCAAAAGGCACATCTTACAGGGCAGGAGGCAAGATAGAGCATGTGCAGAGGAATCCCCTTTTATAATACCATCAGATCCCGTGAGACTTACTATCATGAGAACAGCATAGGAAAAACCCACACTCATAATTCAATTACCCCCACTAAGTCCCTCCCATGACACGTGGGGATTATTACAATTTGAGGTGAGATTTGGGTGGGGACACAGAGCCAAACCATATCACTAAGGAATCATCCAGTATATATGTATTTATGCATATTATCTGTGGCCTCCAAAGTCCTGAACAAGAAAGAAGGGAAAATACAGAGGAATAAACCAACTAGCCTTTTGTGATTACTGGATGCTAAATGTGTGCTGTCTCATTTTCTTCAAAAAGAAATGTCATGTGGTTAGTATTGCTAATCCTGATTTTACAAAACAGGAAGTCTTTGAGCTTCTCGAGAATTCCAAATGCTTTAAACATTTCCCATTCCTTTTCCCCACCATACAGTAATCAGTATATACCACCACTTGATGCAGTGCCTAAAACACAGTAAGCAAATAAAACAGGACGCTTAAATAAACTGAAGTTGTCTTTGCTGGTAGATTTTTTTAAAAAGGCACTGTTATGACACAACAAAGTAATAAAATCCAAAAACTTCAATGTTGTTAAAAATATAGTATTGTTCACCTAGATTAAAAAGAATAGGCATGACTAACATTCATTCACAAAATATGTCACAGACCATAATCAAGTATTGTACATAAAACTTATGTACTTGCACAACCAACAGACCACGAGAAAGAAAACTGAATTCTAATTCTAGCTCAAGGGGGCTTCCCTAACATAGGCTCTAGTTTTCCTATATATAAAATGAGGTTTGGCCTAGAGGAATTCTAAGATACTTAAAGGTTTACAGCTTTGGTTATATACTGTACTGGAGAATTTAGTTTAGACCCCTTCATTTGTATGTGACTCTTAGTAACCAGGATACTCATCAAATTTTATAAAGATTACTAGAGGGACACTTTGAATTCTCATAATGACTCAATATGTTCAAACACCACTATGAACTTAAATTTCAGACATTTTCATAAGACTCACAGAAACATCTATATTTGCCCAAAAGAGTGTCCAAACTAATTTTATTTCATTCTAAGAATATTCAGATTAGATGCTTAAACCTTACCTTTTTCTTATCCTGCTACATTCTTGACCCTTCTAACTTCAAATCGTAAATTACATTGTATGATCTGATTCACCACACTTACTCTGATTTAGTCTGGTATGTTCCAAAAAGGTGTGTTGAACTACCCTAAATCTCCTCCTTCTGACATACTATTTACTTAAGGGGACCAATATGATGATAATCCCTTTATTAAGTTGCTATTAATACCATAAGGCACTTTTTCTTCCCATTAAGATGCTATAGGGGAAACACTATATAACTTTCACAAAAAAATCTAGTCAAGAGATCATCAATGTAGAGTAAAACTAAGACTTAGAAATTAAACAGTAAAAAAGAAAATTATGATCTGTTAATGATACTGAATAGCAACAAATTATACTCTAATAGGAAATAATTAGCATAAAAATAAAAAAGTCATATAGTACAGCTTAAAATTTAATGTCTTTTAAAAGTCTTGATATTTACTGCCAGGCACAAATGTCAATTTAATAACATGTAGCTTTGCCTTGCCCTTTTCAATTCATCAGTTATTTTACAAAGGATACTCAGTACCAGAATAATGTGTGACTCTGCCACAAACTGAGCCTGGCTGCTCCCATGAATGTAGCTCTATTAAGGAAGACAAAAAAACAAAAATTACAATTTGAGAAAGCCACATAATTATTTTATGGTTTTATGTCACGAAGATAAACAATGGGAAAATCTATTAGATTTCTACTAATTTATTTTTAACTACTTTCTACTAATTAAGTCCCTATTAATAATTATTTTAAATAATTAGTTAAATGCAAATATATGACAATGTTGGTTGATGATACTGTAAACTGTAGGCAGCAACTTAAATATCAAAAATAAATTTAAGTTGTTAAAGGATTTATCACAAACATTCACACACAAAATATAATAATCCCTATAGAGTTATTGCAAAAGTACAATTAAAAGCATAAGGTACAAATTAGAGCAAAACATTTTTATGATTTCTCATCCTTTAAAATAAGTTAGAAATGATCAAATATCTAATGACTACTTTCTACATTATCAAAGTTTTTAAAATAAGGAGTCAGCTTTATAAATGCACACATTTCACTACAGCATTTAAATTTTTTCAAAACATGATTTTAAGTATATAGTTCATACCAGTTGATTATAGAAAATCTAACGTAAATCTCCATTTAGATTATTTGGCTTCTAAATTGATTCCCATGACTATTTCTGCTGTTTATCTCTATTATGAATATCAGTTGCTATGCAGTCATTTTAAATAAATGTCCTTGCCTTGGTTTTCTGTTTATAAAAAAAATACTGGAGAAAAAAAATCGAACACTTTATTAAATCAATGCCTCAACTTTTACATCATTTATGATGCTTAACTGTATCATACGATTCAGATAGTTTTTCTCAAGGTATCTGTTTTTCTTCCATCACGTTCAGGGGGTACATGTGCAGATTTGTTATATAGGTAGATTGCATGTTGCTAAGGTTTAGTGTACAGATGATTTTGTCACCCAGGTAGTGAGCAAAGTACCTGATAGGTAGTTCTCCAATCCTCACTTTCATCCCATCTTCCAACCTCAAATAAGCCCCAGGGTCTACTGTTCCCCTTTCTGTCTATGTGTACTCAATGTTTAGCTCCCACTTACAAGTGAGAAGATGTGGTATTTGGTTTTCTGTTACTGCATTAATCAGCTTAGCATAATGCTCTCCAGCTGCATCCATGTTGCTACAAAGGACATGATTTCATTTTTATGGCTGTTTAGTATTCCATGGTGAATATGTACCACATTTTCTTTATCCAGTCTACTGTTGATTGACAATCATATAAAGTAGTTATTACCTGTCATCGACCAAATGAGGAAACTGAGACTTACAGAAATTTAACTAACTTGTTCAAGATTGTACAACTAGTAATTGGTGAAGTCTGGACTGAAAACCTAGGACTGTTCATATAGGTATCCATGCCCTTTCCACCATATAATAACAACTTACCAAAACACAGGAGGAACCTCATGTAAAATGTAAAAACTTTACTTGGCAATCAGATAATTAAATGTTGACAGGTAAAGTAATAAAAATCAACATCATGCAACTAACATATCTCAGTTTAATAGTACAGGAATAATATGCCCAAATTTACATAACAACTGTAAGATAGTTTGTCTCCATGAGAATCACAAATTTAGAGAATAACTTCAGACATCTTCTAGGTAAGTGGTTTATAACCTTTTCTGTTTGGTTTCAGTAACAGAATCTTCTCTGATCAATCTTTTCTCAAGGTCATCAATGGAATTCCCCATTACCAAATCCTATGGTCATATCTCAATCTTATTGGACTTAATCTGCCTGAAAAATCTGCTGCATCTGATCACTCACTCTCTTTTTGTAATGTTTTCTATATTTGACTTGCAGGAGGATCCCAATCCTGAGGATGATCCTACCTCATTAGGTCTTCCTCCTCAGAAAGGAGGAGGCTGTTTCCTTACTACCTTCTAGACTCTGGAGCATGTCAGTGCTCCACAGGCTTAGGCCTCTTCCCTCTACTCAGCCTTCCCAGGTGTTCTCATCCAATATCATCACTTTAGTATCATATCTGTATCTAGTCTGCTATACTGGAAATCTAAAAATGGCTAAAATGAATCTCCTGATATGCCTCCATTTCTATCCCAGAATCTGCTTCTCTCCCATTCTCCCCTAACTCAGGAGAAGGTATTTTAATTTTTCCAGTTGTTTAGGCAAAAATCCTATAATCACCTTTGTGTCTCTACCCTTAATTTTCTTTCGCCCTTTTCTTCACCTTTATTCTCTCCTTCCTCCCTCCCTCCCTCTCCACAAAGCCAATCATTCAGAAAATACTGTTGGCTCTACTTTCAAAATTCATTCCAAATTCAACCGCTTTTTACCATTCCCAGGAAGAACTAGCAAAGGAGCCTAAAAAATAAGGTCCAAAGATTTGTCTGGTCCAAGCAGTCATCATCTCTTGCCTAGATTACTGCAATAGTCTCCTTTATTCTCTGTGCTTCTACCCTACAGCTGATTTGTCATTCAGATAAGTACTGTCAAAACTATCCCATCATTACCTTGCTCAGAACCCTTCAATGCTTTCTCAAATGTGTGAAAAACACTGTATCATGCAATGCCTTTTGTGTTTCAGGAACAGTAACAAGAAACTACATACTTCTTTTCAATCTAAAAATACAGCGAAGTTAAAAAAAAAAAATCACACTTTGTCCTTAGAGAATTATTTCATGAAACTGATCTGTAACACTTGTACCATATTTCTTGTATATATAAGGCAGGAGAGAGGAAAGGCTTTGGACACAGTTCTGAATTTGCCACCTACTAGCTATGTTATTCTAAACAAACTGCTTAACCTCAATTATCTTTAAAATAGGATTAGGAGGATATTCCTCAAGATATTTTCCTAAAAATCAAATAAGATAGTATGATACACAATAGTGTAATTGATCAAAAGTAATCAAACATAAATCATTTTATAGTCTCCACTTCCACAAACTTTGTATCTTGTTCACTTGATCTTAGCCATAAGGCTGAGAAGCTGTTTTTAACTTCTAAACAAATAGCATTCAGGATTTCATTCTTTTTTATAAATGAATTTAGTGTGTTGAACTGATATTTTTAAAAGATAATATTCATGAAAGTATACTAACATTTGACTTTTGTACAACTTTTTTTTTTTTTTTTTGGCTTCAAAATCACATCAAGACCAGATACTCTAAGAGCCTTCAGGATTTAATAAGCTTGAATTTGTTTGCAATTTAATTGATAGATTAGTATGTATCAGGCACCAACTCAAGCAACAGAAATCCAGCAGTTATAGGAAGAAACACCTATGTTCTCAAGGAGCTTCCACACACAAAACTACACGAACACATTTTGTCCACTAATGTGGAACAAAGAGATTATTGGCACACATCAAAAGCTGTAAGAGTAAGCACAAGAATAAGAATGAATAAGTATTGCAGAGATCTTAAGCACTGACCTTAGATAGCCTTCATTTATGGGGCCCTTAAAGCAATAACTTAATTCACTTAAGATTAACATAAGGTCTGCAATTTTAAGCTGGTCTTAAAAATCTGTATGTAACAGAAGCATATACTTTCAAAATCATCTGAAAAAGGGAATACTGAGTAATGAATTCCCTTAAAGCTAAATCACGATGTTCATATATTTTCCTCTCTGATATTTTACTAATTCTCCTGAGTGAGGGAAACATCAGCAACTCAGGATAATTTATTCCAAAATATGTATTTAACTTGTACTTATAAGAGCAATGCATTTTCGGATCAGATGAATAGTCAAGAAAAAAATGTGTGCGGTCTTAAGGATACATATCAATTCTTCCACAGGAACAAATGTTTTGACAAGCCATTGTGTTGTCAAAACATTTGATAAGTGTTTTTTACTTGTCTAGTCCACTGAATATTTCTTGTTTTTTCTTTTTGTGAGCCAGAGTTTCACTCTTGTTGCCCAAGCTGGATAACAGTGGCATGAGCTCTGCGCATTAAAATCTCCACCTCCCAGGTTCTAGCCATTCTTCTGCCTCAGCCTCCTGAGTGGCTAGAATTACAGGTGTGCACAACCATATCCAGCTAATATTTGTATTCTTAGTAGAGATGGGGGTTCCACATATTGGCCAGGTTGGTCTCAAACTCCTCACCTCAGGTGATGCTCACTTCAGCTTCCCAAAGTACTGGGATTACAGGTGTGAGCCACCACACCCGGCCCCACTGAGTATTTCATAGAACATATGTGAACCAACATAAAATAAAAAGGATGGTTCATAAAAATAAGTTCATAAGACAGTTAGTTACGATGACCCATGACTTCAAGCCCAATTTTATGTAGAAGAAATATCAGATGAAGTTTGCATATCATAATATGAAAAAATAATATATATGAATGATACTATGTTCTTAATTTCAAGTAACATACTTGAAAATAAAAAATTATTTTGTTTGATATAGTAGTTCTATAACTCTTATACAGCAATATCAAGAATGAATGAAAATAAAATGGAAATGAAACTAAATATACTATTTATCAGCATGTGAAATAAACCTGATTCCACTTAAGTTATTCCTAAATTCTTGGGAAGATGACACCAGTCAGTATGTTCTGCTTTTTCAATGTTATTTTAAAATTGTGCTAGTAGTAAATACTCCTTAAAGAGTCCTTTTAAACTCTTACTGTTCTGAAAATAAGAATGGCTAGGGTGTACCAACAGGTTGTTACTTGCTTGAGAAGGTAGCTATGATAACAAAAAACAAACGGAACTTAGAAGTCAGTTTCCAGTGCTAATAATGGCCATTCAATTAAAAAAAAGTAGGTGTTACTTTATCATTTCAGTAATTTGGGCCTCAGTTTCCTTATCTGCAAATTGGAAATTGACGGCATAAAGGAAACGGTGTAGTATAATAGTTTATAAAATGGATTTTAGTCAAATTCCCTGAAGTAATTTCTCTATCCTAGGTTTACCACAAGTGAGACCTTGAACAAATTATTCTAAACTTCAGATTGTTAAGCTCTTTGATCGAAATAATAAAATGTAAGACGTGAATTGATAATACATGTAAAACAGCCTAATGCCTGAAACATAGTAGTAAGTCAATAAATGTAGTCTATCATCATCATCATTAATCATCTAAGATTCAAACAAGATTTCAAATTTTAATATCTTAAGTCATGTGATTCACAGACGGTAAAATTAATGTCAGTGGTTGATGCTCATGGTTAATTCAGTAACAGTAAACTATATCTGAGTTAAATTATCTTGCCAGTGAGTAAGTTGTTTTTGTAAACTTATGCAAGTCCCTTATAGACCAATCTGATATTATTAGCCTTGAGAGCAAAAAATATCCACAACCAGCCTGTTTGATTAATCCTAACAAAGACTGCGTTAAATGAGCTTTGGATCAAAACCAAATTCGAATATAAGAAGAGTGCAAAAAGTTGTTCAGTAATACATATATGCCAGAAAATAGCTATTTTGAAGACAATAAGATGCAGGGTTTAAATTAATTATTTCTATTTTATTCACTGATAAAGCAGTGCTGGCATTTATTTGCTTCAGCATATAATCCTTAGTAAAAAAATAAAAAATAAAAAATAAAAAAGCTTAAATCAATCCCAAGAAATTTTTCAATTTTGATCCATTTTAAAACTGTAACTTATTTTTAAAAGGACCATTTATAACATCAAGTAAATGGCAAATGAAACTAAGATTTGACACTGTTGGATGACACCCAAATGACGATTTGTCTTAATTCAGGTCAAAGCTACACAACGCTTTTTGGTCTCTTCTTTCATTTTAAAATACATGATTGCAAAATAAACCAAGAGCTTGTACACAGCTAGAGGAAACACTGCTGATTATCTTTCACTAACTACATGAATTCTTTCAGTCCAATTTTGTCATGCAGTTCTACTCCAATCAGTATGAAATGACATGCACATTTTTTCCTTCTATTTTCTTTCACCCTCCTTGAAAACATCATGAAAAAGTAATAGCATGGATCCTTTCAGCCTGTTTAAGTCCTTTATTCACTACCTGCTAGAACAAAGGCAATGGACACGTGAAATCTAAGAAAATCTTTTAAATGACAGTCTCTCAATTGTTTAGCATTTGATTCAGTACTCTTCATAATACAGAAATTATTGCAATAGCAAAAAAAAAAAAAAAAAGAAAATACGATAATTTACTGTCAACCTAAAAAAAAGCCATAGGGAAAAAATCTTGTATTTTCTTTGACAACACTTCTAAGAAGTCAAAAGGGTTGCCTTACTGTTTTTAAATGAACTTAATTATCTCTGAAATTCATCTAGACTACTTAAGATTTTCCAGTAGAAGGGGCCTAGATTTCCTGATCAAAGTCCATAAAAATTGAGAGGTCTGCTTTTCTGTGCATGATAGAATCAGTTTATTTTTACTAAGCGTCTTAGTCTGCTTGGTTGCCATAGCAAAATATCATAGATAGCTTGGCTTAAACAAGGGAAATTTTTGTCACAAGTCAAGAGATTCAAAGTCCAAGATGAAGATGCCAATGGGATTGGTGTCTGGTGAGGGCTCCCCTTGGGCAGAAGACAGCTACCTTCTCATTGTGTGCTCACGTGACGTCTTCTTTGTGAGGAGACAGGGATAGGTAGGTGTCTCTCTACTTTCCTCGACTTATAAGGCCACCAGTCCAATCAGATTAGGGACCTTCTCTTATGACCTGATTTAACCTTAACTGCCTCCTAAAGACCCTATGTCCCAACAGTCACATTGAGAGTTAAGGCTTCAACATCTGAATTTTAGAGGGACAGAATTCAATTCATACCTCTAAGTAATTCTAAGTGCGTAAGATAGCATTTCAAAACCTATCAGCTAGTAGGAATATAGTAATGACACCAGTTCAGTCTCCTTTGCGTGGTAAAATACTAACAATTACTTTCTTTTCAGTTTCTTTCTTAGAATACTAATGTCCAGAAAATGATACTTTTGAGATAGGAAGTATCTTGGGTCATCACTGTCACTGCACAAAATAAGCTTAAATCCCACTCTAACATTCTAATAAAAGAGTCCTCTGTTTCTTACTAGTTACATGTTTCTAGTTCTATCCTTGGGGTCTTCTTCAAGGCAGCATTATTTCTTACTAGGCTCTACACCAAATGGCAGATGTGATGCAGATAATAAAATACTCAGGCCAAGTCCTTCTGGATTTGCCTGAAAGAAGAGATATAAATAGGTATTATCTACATCCAGGTGACAAAGAATGCCACTCGTTTGATTTCCCCAGAGGCTGCACATATCTTGTACTTGAAATTTCTAAGCACTTCATTAAATATTTGGCTTAAACTAAAAAATGATTACAACAGAGAAATAAAAGAGTTCTTCATGAAAACAGTGATACATCTTGATTACTTGCCACTCAAAGTATGTTGTTTCTGTGAGGTGTTAGCAGTAAGTCATCATTCTCTTTTCAACTGAAGTTGTAGGACACTGTTTAGCCAAGTCTCAGCTGAACCTATTGCATGACCTGTGTAGAGCATAAAATCCTTACCTGGCCCAGTCACACTTCAAAAAGTCATCTTGGAATTTTATTTTCCTATGTGAGAATCAAAAAGTTTGATCACTTAACCTAAGTCCGTGGTTCTCAAAAGAATTTCAAAATGATGTGTACATGAAACTGACTAGAGATATTTGTTTAATAAACAGATTTTCAGGCTCTATATGTGGAAATTCCAATACAATCGGTCTGTGGTAGGACCAGAAATTTGCACGACTGATGAGCTATAAGCCATGACTAAATAACTACTACATTTTTCAGGAAGCTGTATGGGAAGAGGCAATGTGTAATACTGTAAAAACTTTCAGAAAGGCTATATATTCAGGGAAAACTCACTAGTAAGAAGTTTGTTTTAAAACAATTATTTTTTTAAATAAGAAGTGAATTGCTACACATTCAGAGAAAATAACTTACTAGTGTAAGATGATTTGTTTTTTTAATAAAAAATTTCCAGTGGAACAGTGGGAGTTCAGAGCTCTGCAGATATAAACCATATAGAGAGCTTGTGGCAAGTTAAGCTCAAGCAATAGAAGATTCTGTATGCATGAAGTTAATCAGGCAGGTTAAGCAACAAACACACAACAAGCAGCATATTTCTGAAAATTCAGATTGCAATCATCCTGTCTAGTATTCTGAGAGAGTCTCCAGAATACTGTACGAGGCATAGTAAATATTATAAGAAGAGAGAAACTGAGCATTTTGGAGATGGAAGAATCAAATGGTGGGCTAGTAGCTCCTTACCAGAAACTAGATAAGTGCACAGATTTTTGGTTAACTGTGGCCCTATGCTTGGTCTTATTCAGTCTCTTCTTCATAAAAGTTATCTGTCCTGATAGTAAAATGGAGAAATAGGTCCCCTTAAGAACTTTCCCTTTATTGCAGTGTCAGTAAGACTGGCAGTCTAGGTGTTATAAGTAGAAGAAAAGAGAGAGAAAAAAAGAACAAAACAAAACCCATCAATACTAAGGAAACTTAAGCAGAATATGCTGCAATAGTTCATGAAAACTGCCCCTCCAGTTTTCAGCCAACAAAAACATAGATTGCAGGTATGGAAAACTCCTAGGACAAAGTAAAACAACCTTAAGCCCCAGATACTAGTGAGACAGCTACTGGGAATCAGGTATGTTTCAGGAAACACTTTTTACTTTTTGATCAGAATTGTTAATACGACCAATTAGAGAGCTATTCATGCTACTGTATTTTCCAAATAAATGTTAAACGAACAAAAATATGACAACACTATAAGATGTAGTGTCTTCTAAATACAAAGAAAAACTTCAAAAGTCTGGCCTATGACTGAGCCGCTAAGTAATTTTAGTAATTTGTGTTTTGTTGATAACAATATATTTCTAGACTTAGAGATTCCATTTTGCTCAGTAACAAAAGAAAAACTGAAATGTACAATTACTTTCATAGAATTTTCTTGTGCAACTAAATGCAATTAAAGTTTCAAAATGAAAAAGTATTATATCCTTCAGCATTTAAAAATTCAACTGAATAGCGTTTTTTTTTTTTTTTTGAGATTGAAGTTTCACTCTTGTTGCCCAGGCTGGAGTGCAAGGGTATGATTTTGGCTCACTGCAACCTCCACCTCCCGGGTTCAAGTGATTCTTCTGCCTCAGCTTCCCAAGTAGCTGGAATTACACGCATGTGCCACCACGCCCAGCTAAGTTTGTATTTTTAGTAGAGACAGGGTTTCTCCATGTTGGTCAGGCTGGTCTTGAACTCCTGACAACAGGTGATCTGCTCGCCTTGGCCTCCCAAAGTGCTGGGATTATAGGCGTAAGCCACCACACCCAGCCCTGAATAGCTTTTAATGTGAAATACAGAAAATATGTAAATCTATGCTGAAAATGCTTTTGTAGCTGTCATATCAGGTGTATAAGTATAGTATAATCCATGTATGTGTGTTTTACTTTTTATCCTGGGGGAAAAAAGAACTGTATCAAGGAACATTAATATTTTCATATCAGTATTATAAATGTAAATCCAAAATACAAGACCAAAAAAAAACTTATATAGCTTAATATTTACATAATTCTGCATTAAGGATGAAGTTATTCATTTCATATCACCGAATATTTTGCACTCGTGATTGACTAATAAATGAATTAGGAATAGGTTCTCTGTGCCCTAATCTAGCTTTGCCAATAAATTGAATGATTTTCCCCAGGAAAGCTATGTAACCACTCTGTAATTCATTTTCTGAGTACAGATCATTTTTTCTTACTTATCGGGTGATTAGGAGATAAAAAGATGTTATTATCAAGCAAAGTCTATAAAATGAGTTTAAACAAAAAATAAAATAATTCTTTTTTGAAGCACAGTCTATTTTCTTTTTTTGATATACCTATGAATATGAACGTCCATAATACTCTCAGAATTCACATGAAAATACTGTGATAATTCTGTAAGCACATTAACATGGATGATAAGAACCCTAGGTGGCCAGGAATTATCCTTTAATAATGAATCTTTTAACGTATCTGTTATATTGCCCTTTGATCATTATCTGAATTTATATTTATTTGTGGTCACTCTCTCAATTGGAATAAAAGCAAAATCTCCCTCTTAGTGCCATTATATCATGCTAGACTACTATGTCCAGTACTTCAGACAGCTTTAATTTACATTCTTGAAACTTCCCTTATATGATCTCAAGAATGACATTTCCCCTAAAGTTCACCTAATGCCAGTAGCTTTATAAATCTAATATCATCCATTTGTTCTATATGTCCAAGACCACTGCATTCTGATGAGCAAATCTGGGAAGTCACTGCTTCTAAATCTTTGACATCAGCGACTTTATCTTGACATTTGATGTGAAATATAGTACAACAATATGATAAATGAAACCTGTCTAAGAAATACAAATGGCACTGATAAGGAGTCAGATGTTAGGCCTATATAACATGGTTGACAGTACCATGGCGTTGCTTTGCAGGCCTTCAGACTAGGTTTAATAATGGTTGTTACCATTTGAGGCTGCCAAATGAGACTTAAATTTTGGTGTAATTTTCTATTTCTTTCAGCTTGCTATTTGAAGACTACAGATGAACAAGATTCATCTTTATATTTAATCAGTAAACTATCAGTGTCAATCAAGTATATGAGAAATGTTCTGCATATATATATACATACACACACACACATATACCATATTTAACAATGATCTATCACTTCTGCTTCTACTATAAATACGTGACTGCACTCAGCCTGGGCAACACTATGAGACTCTGTCTCTACAAAAAATAATTCACGTGGTGGTGAGTGCCTCTAGTCCCAGCTACTCAGGAGGCTGAGGTAGCAGAATCACTTGAGCCCAGGAGTTTGAGGTTATAGTGAGTCTCATCACGCCACTGCATAACAGCTTGGGCAACAGAATGAGACCTTGTCTCTACAAAAATAAACAAACACAAAATTGTATAGCACTAAACACAATAATGATGTTTAACAGAAATCCCATACTCTAATAGTTTGGATCTCTGGTTCCAAACCAGGCTGCTAGGTTTGGATTCTGTGTGGAATTGAGCATTTTATTTAGCCAACCCATGGTTCCATTTCCTGACATGTGAAATGGTGATAAATAGATTTCTACTTTATTAAGGTAGAGTAAGTTCAAGTTTTTGGAAAAGTGTGACGTAAACCTTCAGTGTTAGTGTTGTTGTTTGTTGTTATGTTTATTTATTCCACAAATATTTACTGAGTGTCTAATACACGTTAATGTACATTCCCAGGTATATGAGATAAAATAGTGAACAAAGAAAATATCTCTGGCCTCATGGGGCTCTGTGTGTGTGTGTGTGTGTGTGTGTGTGTTTGGGAGATAACAGACAAAAAACAATGACTATATAAATATGTGTATGTGTGCAACATAAAATGAACTGTATACTTTAAGTGCAAAGTGCTATAAAAAAAAGAAAAAGGAAAAAGGGAGTCAGAAGTATAGACAAAGGGGAGTGGCCTGCAATTTAAATGGGAAGAGGGTCAGGATAAACACCAGAGACTGTCCTTGGCATTTGAGCACAGCTGTGAACAAGGGAAGGTGGTTAGTCATATGGATTCTGGGGGAAGCAAATACAAGAGAGATGGAATAATGCCCAGCACAAAGGCCTTATGTTCAAGGAACAGGAAGAGGGTCAATGTGTTGGTGAAGACTTAGATGTTATTCTGAATTGTACGGTGAGTCATAAAAGAAAGACTGAGCAGAAGAGTAACATAAGATATGTCAAGAACAGACTATAATGGAGCAAGCTAGATGAAAGGAGACCAGAGAAAGTTTACTACAGTAATCGACAAAAGATGCTGATGATGTAAAGCAGCTTGACAGGAGGCAGTAGGAAGGGATCAGATCCTGGATATATTTTCAAGGAAAAAATACATTCACATATGTATATATTTGAAGGAAGAACAAGATTTCTTGTTTCCTATGTGCTTTTATACAAAAGGTGACAACATTGACAGAATGTACAGTAAAAAATTTAGTTATTTTAATGACCAAATTCACAATAAACACAAATTGAGTATTTGTAGTAATACAAATATAGACCGTTCAATATTTAAGTTCAATTGAGAATACATGAATGTCAAATAAAATCAACATATTCAGTTACATGTCAAAGTTTATGAGAATTAAAGAGGTCACCAAATTGGTAAATTGTACTTTAATTATAAGAGAGATATTACATTACTTATCCATAAGCTCTATTCTCTTTCTATATTTCTCTCCTTTGGAAGATGCATACCCTTAAATTCAACAGCTCTTTCACATGACAGACCCCGTCCCAGCCAAGTCTGTATGTCCACATCTTATGAAGCAACTACTGATTGACAATTTTGACTTGAATATCCCACCTGAATGTCCTAACACTCTAAAATCAAAACTTTACAAATAAATGTCAATATTCTCCACGCAAACAAATTTATCTTTGCAGTGCTCCATGCATCTATCAATATTACAACCATTCTTTTAATGACCTAAGCTTCAAGTTCGACATCTCACTCATTAAGCCAGTTAGCATTTCCTATTCTCTACTGCCACTTTTCTATTACTTTGACCCAACTGATTCTGTCTGAATGTTTATCATATCATGCTTGGATTATGGGGTTACTAATCTTTACTTGCCAATTCCTCACTTCTAGCTATCTTCCCAAATAACTACCTTCATCAATCTATTACTCACAAACCTTTGGAAACTTAAAATTGCTAGAGGTAATTCAGATCCCTTGGAAACCTATGTCGAACACCTTTGAATCAGTTAATCAATAAATATCTATTCAGTATTTAGAGATACCATTTCATAAAATGTAAAAAATGAGTAAATATAAAACATAGTGTCTTGGCTGAAAAGAAAACATGTATATATACATAAAAATGTCTAATCATGCAAGGCAAAACAGAATCTTCATTCTAAGTGTTTTATTTAACACTAAAAATTTAGTAGAAGAAGATGTGACTCTGTGCCTGAGTTACCTCTTTTGTAAATGGGGATAATAATAGTATCTTTATTCTTGAGAGCTGCTACAGGATTCAGCAGACCATAGATTAATAAAATTGTCAATTAAGTTGCATGGTATGAAATGAAGACTAGAATTTTGGTGGTCACTTTAGCTATATGTCCAAATAAGTGCTAAGGAAATATAAAAGGTGAAATTACAGTAAGCTGACATGGAAAGACTCTAGAGATAGCTAACTATAAACAGAATATTTTAATGTAGATTATATTGAGATAAGTAAGGAATATTGTGACAGGATTTCAAACAGGTAGAATGTGACAAGGAAATTAATAGATGATAGAAAGCGAAACTGTTTATCTGATCTTACTGAGAAGGGGTTTAGAGGTAGACATGATTGAGATACCAGATTATGTACAATTTTCCTCACATTTTTATAAACAAAATTATGTATTTCAGTAAAAGCAGTTTCTTCATTTTTCTTAAACAATCCTATCCTCATTTTGACCTCTATACAAGTTCTTAAGGTTGTTCCCTCTCTTTTCCTAACTCATCTCAAAAAATGATGTTTCTTCTTTAAAAACAAAGTTCACCCTGATTTTAAGGCCAATTCAAATTCCACCTCCTTTAATAATGTTTTTCCTAAAATTTTTCCACAGGATAATAGTTATTGCTATTAAACTATTCCAATACTTATTATCTATCACATTTGACCTGCATTTTAAACATATATGGATTTATAATGTCATGGTGTTGTTTTCCAGCCATAAGTCCAGAATCCTGTCTATTGCAGGGAAAATGGTATTATTTATAGCAGACAATAAAAGAGCCTTCAAATACTTGCTTCAATATATTTTAAAACAATTAAATATACAATATATTTAAACCCTAAAATATTCAGGGATTTTTTTCTTTTAATTCAGAACATCTAATTATAATTCCCATTTTTAAAATTTGTCAAGTGAAGCTAATACTAAAGTCCTCAAAATGGTATGAAGAACAGGTAAACTCAATTGTATAAATAGTAGAGAAAAAGAGTGATTATTTAAATAATTATATAGTAAATGTTCTTTAAAATTAGTAAAACCAGAGTTACTCATTTCATATTTATGCTGAGTTCATTACATAATGATTTTCTTTTGTGGTAAGCGGTGTTTTGTCAATGAAGTTTCTTAACAAACAAATATTGCTATTTGGTAATTATTATATAATATTAGCATATAATTAAAATTATATTGCTCCAGAGACTGACGTGTATTTCATCATTAGTAATCAATGTATCACAAGCATATTAATGTATCAGTGTATTTATTACAAGGGAGCACTTATATACACTTACTGAATTTTTTACCCATAAATTGGTTTTATCAAATATACTTCCATTTTTGAAATACTTTTTCTATATAGATTTCAAAAATGTTACATAGACTTGCAAATACCAAAATCATTACT
Organism: Cheracebus regulus; assembly: GCA_963574635.1. Classification (NCBI taxonomy): domain Eukaryota; kingdom Metazoa; phylum Chordata; class Mammalia; order Primates; family Pitheciidae; genus Cheracebus; species Cheracebus regulus. Next base: position 32,430 of record CAUYQU010070733.1, on the reverse strand, counting down.
ACTTATAAGTGTGTGTGACACTGTAAATATGCCTAATTTAAAAATGAAAAGCAACTTCAAACTGGCTTTTTTTAAATTAATCTGGCTAATTCATATGGAATCTCTCAGTTTTGTCCTTAATCAGAAATACGTATTAATTTAAAAAAAGAACATTCACAAAATTTCCATGGGAATTTTTGTTTTTTTTCTTTTGGAGACAGAGTCTCGGCTCTGTCGCTCAGGTTGGAGTGCTGGGACTACAGACGTGTGCCATCATGCTGAGCTACTTTATGTATTTTTAGTATATACGGGGTTTCACCATGTTGGCCAGGCAGGTCTTGAACTCCTGACCTCATGTGATCTGCCTACCTTGAACTCCCAAAGTGCTGGAATTACAGGCATGTGCCACCGCACCCAGCCCTTTCATTAGAATACTTAAGCACAGTCAAAACTCATCTTAAATTGAATATTTAAGATCTTTGCACTTTTTTGAATGTAAATCATACCCCAATACTAAAAAGAGATATGTTTTCTTTCTTTCTTTTTTTTAATTGCATTTTAGGTTTTGGGGTACCTGTGAAGAACAGGCAAGATTGTTGCATAGGTACACACATGGCAGTGTGATTTGCTGCCTTCCTCCCATCACCTATATCTGGCATTTCTCCCCATGCTATCTCCCCCCAACTCCCCACCCCCCACTGTCCCTCCCCTATATCCCCTCGACAGACCCCAGTGTGTGGTGGTCCCCTCCCTGTGTCCCTGTGTTCTCTGTAGGAGAAACAAATGAGAATCGTTCCATCATATCCATAAAAAAAAAAATGCCCATGGGTTTTACATTTATAATCTGGAAGCATTTTTTTTTTTCTAAAACAGAGACTACTGCTAGAAAAATGTGAAATTTTTTTTTCTTTTTTTTTCTGTTTTAAATCAAGCAACATACAGTAGTCCCCTCTTACTTTGGTTTTACTTTCTGTGGTATCAGTTACCTGCTGTCAACTGCAGTCCAAAAATATTCACTGGAAAATTCCAGAAGTAAACAATTTTTATGTTTTAAGTTGCAGGCTGTTATAAGCAGTGTGATGAAATCTCATGCCATCCTGCTCTGTCCTCCCTGGGGTGTGAATCATCCCTTTGTACAGCATATCCACAATGTACGTGCTACCCTTCCATTAGTCACCTTGTGGGTCACTCAGTTATCAGATAAACAAATCACAGGAAGAAGAAATATGAGTATAGTACAGTAAGGTATTTTAAAGGAGAGACAGAGAGTCCACAGACCACATTTACATAATTTCTTACAGAATATTGTTATAATTTTTCTACTTCACTATTAATTACTGCCGTTCATCTCTTACTGTGCCTAATTTATAAATTAAACTTTATCCTGGTATGCATGTTAAAAAAACACACAGCATACTGAGATTTCAAGCATTCACTGAGGGTCTTGGATTAGGGGGGACTGTATGAAGATGATTTAATTATCAAAACAGAAAAAACAAAGCTTGAGATATACATATTCTTCCATTTTACAGAAAAGGTTAAGTAACTTGCTCAGTCAAAAAGTGTCAAGGGCCACTTGCATTCAAATTCAGAGTTGTATAATATGCCGTTCCATGCTCTTATCATTGTATCATAGTTTCCAAAAAAATAACGAAAAATTAAATTATAAAGAGGTAGAAAGAGAAAGAAATCCTACCATGAGACCTATTAATAATAAAATCCAAAATTCAGTTCTGAGCATCTGAAAATATAAAACTAACATAATATACCAGAATTGGTTATTTAGCTCTTAGACATTCTCTGGGTTTAATATACATCTCTCTTTCGAACATTCAAGTTCTCAATTAAGTTTACTGATTCTTTACTAAAATGAACACATTGAACAAAAAACTTAAACTAGCAGACAGAGGATAAGAAATTGTTTATTTATCATTCCTACTAAGAAAGAAGCATAACCTTGGAAATTTAGTACTGAAATATCTGTATTAATGCCAGCAGTTTTAGGATAGGTCACAATTCTTCATTAGTACAATTATTTCAAAACCACGTTGGTATCACCTCTAAAGTTTCTCTTTAATAACCACTTGCAGCAGTTACAAATTACCAAATATAACTACTATATAAAATGTAGTGCCTGTATTGTAACGTAGAAATTTATGCTAATTAAAACATATGGTTGGAAATAGCTATGAGAAGTCATTTTTTTCAATCCTCTATCTTTAGATGATGGCGTAATCACTTCAATAAAATTGGGGTTCAAAAATCAAAATTTCAAAACAAAATATATATACTGCTACATTTGTTATTTACACAGATTTACTTTATGGATCAATTATTCAAATCCTTTATAAGTGTGTTTGAGGTAAAGGAATACACAATTTTTTCCCCATATTCTAGTAATAGAGCATTTTAAATAATATCACCTAAATGTGAGTAATACTTTAAGTTGTACAATGCACTTTATACACACTGTCTTCAAAATGCTTTGTACCACCACCAACATATCTCATGCTGAATAAATGAGGTACACGTTACTGAAAGTTGTTCTTAATTGTGTAATATGTCTGTAGTTTCAATGAAGAGGTAATATCCATCAAGGTGCACTTTCACTAAAATTAAATTTAATTAGTAAGGCATTAACATGTGATTTGTATTTGCTTAAGTACTTTACAAATGAGAGCAAGGGTATGAATAAGTGACCCATGATTTTTATGACAAATATGTTTAACAAATGTCAATTGAATATTAATGCTCTGTTAGAGGTTGAATTGAGTCCCTCCCAAAAATTTATAAGTCCTAAAGCCCCAGTACCTCAGGATATAACTATTTAGTGAGTGAGTCTTTAAAGAAGTCATTAAATAGAATCACTAAGATGGGCCCTCAACCAGTATCTGGTATCTTTATAAAGAGATCAAGACATAGACATGCACTGAGTAAAGGCCATGAGAAGAGACAAGGAGGAGAAGGCAGCCATCTACATCCCAAGAAGAAAGACCACAGAACAAACTCACACTGCTGACATTCGGGTCTTGGACATGTAGGCTTCATAATCCTGAGGAAATACACTTTCTGTTGTTGGAAACATCTAGTCAGTGGTACTTTGTTATGGCAACCCTAGCAAACTAATACATTTATTACAACTGACAAAAATTATTGCTAAAATCTTTTAATACATGCCACCAACAAATTATGTTTATTGTTAGCTTTCTTTTGAATAAAAGCAACAATATGCTTAGATTTTCCTTTTAAAAATGTAATTTTAATTTGAAATACTTACAAGCATGTAAATTAAACACATGTACTATATATACGTACAAGTGGAAATATGTGTGGAAAAGCATAGAGGAGAAATTAGAAGAGTCCACATAAAACTGTCAACCACTGTTACATATGGAATGAGTATGATAAATTGCGAAGAGAAAAATGAAAGGGAGGCTTTTATGTTTTCTTTTACATAGTTATGTATTTGAATTTTTTATGACTTTCACAAAAAGGTATTGGTGGATTATTTGGGATCAATATGTTCTTTAAAGAAAAGCGAAAATATTTACTGTTGCCATCAAGTTTACAATATTCTAGAAAAATAAGAATTACTTATAAATGCTGTGGACATCCATCTAATTTAACAACATGGAAATACCTGGTGACCTTAAGACAGTGTAATTATCAATAGAGCTACGCATAAAGGAGCCAGACTGAAGTGTACTGAGGACTGAACAAGAAATGAAGAAACATAATGGACACAGATAACTCTTCTAGTAGTTAATATAGGAAATAAGGTCATCTAAAAGTGACCTTTACTGTGACCTGTGACTCAGCAGAGTAAGGTGTGCAGTTGAGAAACTTTAGAAACAAACATGGTGGGACATATTAAATCAAAACCTTACTTCTGACTTTCTACAGTATTTTACAAGTAGCAGAAAAGCAGACAGTAAATCTTATAAGGACTGGGGATTGGCGAGGAAGATACGGTCAAAAAGAAAGAGGATTGAGATTCTGGAGAAAGAAATCTTAGTGTCCTTTGGAGAATACATAAATCCTTTTACAAGAGATGATGGGAATAGGAACATAAAAGAGATCTAAGAAAATGGCTGAGGAATGAAGATCAAAATAAGCAGGAATAAAAGAAAGGAAAAAAACTGAAGTTCAATTCAATAATGTGAATTTCAAGTATTGGAGATTTTGGTTTTGGAATTGTTACATCTTTTTAGGAGGTTTCTAATAGTTCTGAAATGAGCAGGTTAAGGGAAGTGAACAGGTAGTGACAGAAGTTTAAGTGAAAAATGAAAATATGAAGGTAGTATGCTAAATCAACAGCATTGGTGCTCTGAACAAAAGCATGAAAAAAAACAAGGAAATTTTTATCATGTCTGAAGACAAAAGAATAAATTAGATAACCTTTAAAAGTCCTTTAACAGCCTCTAAACTTATTTTTCAAATAAACTATTATTTGAAATATTTGTAAACTAAAGTGCACTTTCTAAAAATAGAATTAATAAAATATAATTTTCAGTCCTAAAAAATAAAAATCATGTAAATAAACTGTGCACAGCAATTTAGTTTTCTTCTTGGAAGGAAAATACTAAAAATATAGGTCTGAACAAATTACAACAATAATATTCAAGAAGTTAATAAAGTTAGTTTCTTGTTTATGATTTCCTTTCAGTTCCTAAAACGATAGTAAAAACCCGACTAACAAACTGTGGGTGGCAGGGAGCAAAAAGCGATATATTTTAAAATATATTCTGAAACTGCAGAATAACTCCAACTGTCAATTAAAATTCTCAAGTGGAAAGCTTAAATATACATGTAAAATATATTTGCAATTAGCATTATCTTTATGGATATAAACAATCAAGATACAGTTGTTCACAAAAAGTTATTTTCTTGATCAAATCAAACAAAACTCACACAAAACCATTTATATCCTTAATTTGCTTAGTAAACTATGTCTACACAGTGCAATGGTAAATTCTCTAAAGATGATGCTAAACCATCACAAATTCCAAAGTTAAGAATCTTAATGCAATTTAAACAAACATATACATACATATATTAAAAATGCACACATATGTATGCATGTATGTATGCATGTACCTTTTTGTTTCTCTAAAACCTAGTAACCTCTTTTCCAAGGTTTTTGGTTTAGAAAAAGTAAAATAAATTACCACTGGCAAAGATCCTTTGAAACTGTTTATCCTTTCAATCTTCTAAACAATATTTGAGAAAAGAGCAGAATCTTCTATGCCTAATGAAGAAATTCTAGGAATCCTATAAGAGAAGGGAGAGAACCCTTAAAATATTGCCTCAGCTTAAGGAAGTCAACATTGCGGAGAAACTTACAGGAATTTTTCAGAAGAAATGTTTCATTACATTTTTACCACCAAGGAATATGCTAGTAGTGAGAAGAGAAGACAAAACAAAACAAAACAAAAAAAAGGTAAGGTTAAAAACAGTATAGACAACAAGGACGGAAGAGGCTGTCACTATATTCAGAAGGACAGAATATAACTAATAGGACAGAAATAACTGATTTTGTAAGGATAAGGAAGTGATGGAAAACTTTTGAACAGAAAGGAGATGTGACTGTAGGTCGTTTCAGGAAGCTGAATCTTAGTGTCATAATTTAATGGCTTATAAAAAAGAAAAGACGTAGGTGAGCCAGTATGCTATATTAAAGTGCTCAGGAATCTAGACTACGCAGTTAGATAGGTCTAGTTGGAGTAAAACCCTATTTAAATCAAGCTACTTAACCTTTCTAAGCCATAATTTCCTTACCTAATTAGGGGATAACAGTGGCCATTTCATATAAGGATACTATAAAAACTGAAGGACATAACACATAAAGCTCCTAACACATTAACAGTAATTTCTTATTATCTTCATCATCATCATCCAGATTTTCACATCACTCAGGCTTTCTCTGTGCTGTTTAAGATACAGAGTATATAAATGGCTCAATGAAAGTTTGTCTACAGCTAAATTCTGGCTGGGGATAACAAGTAAGTCAGAGGAGAAAATATGAAGAAGGCATAAAATACATGTAAGAATATGGATAACAATATGGATTAACTAGGGCTAGTTCGAGGAAATAAGTAAAGTAGCCAAAATATAAAAAATCAAATTTCTCTAACAGTACTTATCATCTCATACTTGGGTTGGAATAAAAGCTTTCAGACTGGCATTCCTCCAGTCTTTTTTTCTTTTCTTTTTTTTGAGTTGGAGTCTCGCTCTGTAGCCCAGGCCAGAGTGCATTGGCATGCTCTCGGCTCAATGCAACCTCCGCCTCCCAGATCCCAGTTCAAGCAATTCTCCGATCTTGGCCTCCAAAATAGCTGGGATTACAGGCATGAGCCACCATGCCCAGCTAATTTTTGTAATTTTTAGTAGAGACGGGATTTCACCATGTTGGCCTGTCTGGTCTTGAACTCCTGACCTCATGATCCACCCGCCTCAGCCTCCCAAAGTGCTGGGATTACAGGCGTGAGCCACCATGCCCGGCCTCGTTTTTTATTTTCTAAAAATAACAGAACTACGCATTATTGTTGAGCTAATATTACTAAAAAAAACTTTTTTTTTCCAACAGTAACCAATTAGCTGTGCACGGAATACAAATTTACCTACCTGATCTTCCAAGACAGATTATGTTGGATGTAGTATACCTTCCCAAACACAATACAGTCTAACATTCGGCTATCCTCTCTCTTCTAGACAGGCTGTCTTTCCTGTATAAAAACATCATTTTTATTTCTGCCTTCCGGTCTTAATGACAAACTATTAGTTGGAGTTCTAGCTTCTTTTGAACCAATGCAAGTATAACTTATCAAATCTAAATTAAGTATTACTTTATCAATTTAGATTAGGAGTTGTTAATTTACTATATATAATACTCAGGAAACCCTTATTATAGCACCTAACTCCACAAAGATCTTTTTCTAATCTGAAATTCTGATGTATTTATAAGTCAGAATCGATTTGGATTGATTTCTGTTTGACTTTTATCAGTATCATGACTCCAAGTATCTTATAAAGTTCTTAAAATAGAAGCCATGATTATAATCCCCAAAGTATCTAGACTAATGCTAGACAGAAAGCATTATTAAATAAATGTTGATTGATTTTTCAACCAAATTCTCTATTTAAAAATTTAATGTATCACTCTTCCTCACCAAAATTCTTAGTTAAGGCATATATTATCAACCTGCTTCCCAAAGCATTCTCAAAATCATTTCAACCTTAACACTGCTCATTTAACCATATATGAAGCTTAATAATCAATCACTACCACACTTTTGTTCAGGAACCCATCATATGTTACTTCCATCTTCCAACTAGTCTTTTAAGTCCTTCAGTCTGGTCTGTCACTTTTTTAAAATACAAATCTGCTCATGCACCTCAAAGGTTTACAAGCTTCTGGTACCTAAATGCCTACAGCAAAGTCTAAACGTCTTCCTGTGACACACAGGGATTTTCCTAATCTATTCCCAATCAGCTTTCTCAGTATTACTTCAGTAGCACTCCATTTATTCCATTTCCTCTAAATTTATTATCCTGAATGTACCAGTAACTTTAGATGCCTCTAGGCCTTTGAGTAGTTTCTTTACTTTTTAAAGCTACTCTGCCTAGTGTAGTGGGGTTGAACGATGTCCTCCTCCAAAAATTAACTCAAGAGTGTGACCTTATTTGGAAACAGATTTAATTAGTTAACGATTTAGGTGGACCCAAAATCCAGTGAAATTATCTTTGTAAGAGACAGAAAAGGACACACAGAGAAGCACAGAAGGGGATATGAAGATGGAGGCAGAGACTAGAGTGGGGCATCTATTAATACAAGCCAAGGAATGCTCGCAGTTGCCAGCAACTACCAGAAGCCAGGAGAGAGGCATGGAATGGTTCCTCCCTCAGAAACTCCAAAGAACCAACCTTTCTAATCTCTTGATTTTGTACTTCCAGCTTCCTGAAATGTGAGAGAACAAATTTCTGTTAAGTTACCCAGTTTGTTGCATTTTGTTCTGTCAGCCCTAGAAAATTCATACACCAGTTATGCACGTGTCAAATTCTCACTTAAACGTAAACATCTGGGCTTTCCCATTTCCTTTCCATATCTCCTATCGATTCATATAGGCAAGAAGCTGCCATTATATCTTTGCTCCCACAGAAATACATTCAACATTGTATTTAATTGTCACCAAGCTGCATGGTTGTGGTGTATTAACAAGTCCTTTCCCCTACAGGCCTGGCAGAATACCAAAAAAAACATGACTTGTGCCTTTGACTTCCAGTATTTAGTGGTGTCTGCCATAATAGATGATCAAAAATGACTTGCTAGAATATAAAAAATATAGGTTTAGAAAACATAAGCCACAAAACTTAGACATTCTTATCCTGTATTCAATCATTCTTATCCTGTATATGATGGGACTCTCATTACAATGCTCATTGCAGAAGTTCAGGACAGGAAACAAAGTCAGTCCAACATAACCAAATTTCAGATTTTTTAAATGTAAATTTTAAAATGTATTGAAAATAGCTTGGCATAAGCGTTTTTAGCTGTATATCCATTTACATTAACCTGTTGTCCAGTTCAGTTATTTTACGTAGGCATTAAGAAAGTGGCTGAATCTCAAAAGAATATCATCGGATATAAAATTAGGTTAGTTTCACAGACTTTTAATATACTACTAATCAATGGTGCTAAAGCTTTGAGAGACAGAGTAACTCAAAAAATTCAGTACTCAGAAAAAAAATATGGACTCCAAAACCCCTAACGCATACTCCATTTATAGCAACAAATGATGACTTATAATATGACTCAATGATCAAAAGCAGTATTTTTTTAGTTATCAGTTTTTTATGTTGCTCTAGATGGCTGAACCAACTTCGTGAGTTCCACTACAACTTAACTTCTCAAATTTGAAAGACAAAATAGTAAAAGAATAAAGTTGACAGCTGAAATACATACTTCTCTAGAAGTACTTTAATTTTCTAAAATGTCATTATACAATGGAAGAGTGCTTAGAAAATGCTCAAGATGGTATCTGCACAATCAAGAGTTCAGTGTAGTTTTATGTTTCATCCATACAGAAGGTGTTATGATTTTATTTTCAAATTATGAAATATTAGTATGTTAACCATCTTGTACTAAAATCCACATTTCAGTATGAGCAACACGAAATTGATAATACTGTTATCTTTTCTCCACTCCTGCAAACAATTTGAAAGCGGAAGTTTCTTCTATTAACATTTCAAACCCTTTGTAAGTATTCACATTATGACTCTGACATCTGTTTGAATGATAACAACAAAGTCATGAAAAAAGTTTGAAGGGTACTTTCTTAATTAGCTTACTTAAAACAGGTATTTTAATACCTAACTGGATGTTCTTGTTAGATTATGATAAATCTTTCATTTCCTGAGGAAAGCAAAATTTAAAATTACACTTTCTTTTCCTTTGCTTCCTTGACTATGGACAACATAAATACAAAGAATTAACACTATGAGGCTCTAAAATGAAAATAAACAGCAAACACATAACTATATACCATATATAAGCAATAGTAATTTAAGTAGTAATTTATTATTTCTTGAAAATTTAGGGAAACATTATGCAATACTGTACTATATCAGAAGTACTGAGACAATAGGAATTAACACCCGTCTCTAGATTACAATCTTATTTAATTAGGTACAAAGGGTAATTATTTTTGTTAGACTCATTACTAAAATTTGAGAGATCCAACCATGTATAATGAGTATCTTTAAAAAGTACATTTAATTGGAGTCTAAAATCCAGGTTACAAAATATAAGAAAACAAACAGTGGAAAATGGATGCCTCTGTTATGCCACAGCACAGAGATTCAAGGTATCCTAGCAGGAAACAGGGCATAGTTTTACCTGATTACATGTAAGTCATAAAGCATGAAGGCGGGGATGAGAACTGAAGAGAAACTATTTCTGTAATACCTAAAAACTACGGTGGACTGAAGATGACCTATCTGCCATCATCATTAGGATGAAGCAGTACTACACAGGAGAGATGCATGCAGACCACTAAATAGAAGAGATGAAAAGATGCACAAAGATCTTGTTTTTTCCAATCTGTAACATACAGCCATCCTCAAAGATACTCGAATTCAACATTCTGAGAAACTTGTATCAGAGCAAGCTATCAACACTTTGGGGAAGAATCATTTTAAAGGTAAGTCTGGTAGCTCTGGCAAATTACCCACCAAAACTGGTTACATATAAGAAGATATTTTATTCAGAGTTTATACAAATTTTTATTTATATACACTACACATTAATGTTAGGTGATGAATCTAATTTAGTGGAATATTATATTCATTCTGGTTTCTACAAATGGTTTCATTAAAATGAATAGATTCTGGATTGGTTTTCCATAACAATAATTTAAGCAATCCTCGTTTAAATAGTTTTTGTTCAAAATAAACCTTTTTTATTTTAAACAAATATACCACTGTAATACTCCACTCATCATAAGAGACTAAGAAAACATTCCAGCAATGCTTTCTTTCATCATCAAAACAACGTCTCTGCAATCTTTCTTTAGAGTAATTGTTAGGGTAGCTATGGCTCTAATTACCATTTTAAGAAGGTCCCAGAGGAAAAAAACCATGTGTCCAAGGCATTTTCAATTATTTTTGAAGAAATGGTTCATGAAAACACAAAGACGTAAATAATAATACACTAACAAAATAAAGTATAAAATATGAGATGCCACAGAGAAAAACCTAGGAAGTTGTACAATAAGTGATCCAAACAATAAGGACTATTAAAGAAAAAAAAAGAATGTAGGATTAACAAAAAAGCTAGCCTGGATTCTAACTGCTTTGTGACTAACTTTTATGTGGCCTTATGTGGCTTTGGGCGAATGACTTAACCCTTTTGATTCCCAGTTTATCTGAAAATACAAACGTAAGAAGTAACGATCCTTCCTATTCCAAAATTCTCTGATAACAAAGTTAGGCCAAGACAGGAGCAAACAATGTTTATTCTGTCTACATCCCAAGCATTATAAATCTGCTGCTAAAAGAAAAAAGAAGGGTTAGATGTATAGACAGACATAGGGTGGTGGGTTAGGAAAGAGAAAAGGAAAAAAGGAAAGTTTCCTTTAATTGTTATTTATGTGTTCTGTGGAGAACCAGCATTACAGTCTAGTTTAGTGGTTGCCATAAAATGAATGAAAACAAAGAACCAACAAAGCTATGTAGCTATCTTTCTCAAAAATACGTGATTTTTTAAAATGTCAGATTATCTCACTCCTTGGCTTGATATCCTTCAAGTGGCTTCCACGTCATTTAGATTAAAATTCAAGGTCCCTAACAGAGTTTCCAAGGCCTTACATGGTACACATGCCAACCTATGCTCTGCCCCTGCCCCACAGCACAGCACCCTGTCTCTAATCAATCTACCACTCTCTTTTTCATTCTCATTACTACAGTCATATTGGCTTCCTTGCTATTCCGAAAAAAAAAAAAAGTTAGATGTTTCCACTTTGCACTTGCTGTTCCATTTTCCAGATATTATATAAATCACTCTCATTTCCTGCATGTCTCTGCTTAAATGACTTCTTTTCAGATAGGCCTTCTCAGAACACTTCATAAAAAAGCAGTCTTCCCAACCTTCTATCACTCTCCTTTATTTTTTTCAAAGTATTTACTACCACCTGACATATTTGCTTTTTCCCTTTCTGTGTCCCCTGGCTAAAATAAAAGTTTTTTGCGGTTATAAGCCTTATCTATTTTGTTCGTCACTTATTTTGCAGTGCCAACCCAGACTGCTTAAGACGAGCACACAGCAGACACTCTGTAAACTTCTGCTGAGCGAATGAGCTAATGAATACAGTGCCATGGTTTGTATGTTTGTCCCCTCCACATCTCATGTTGAAATTTGATCCCCTTGTTGGAAGTGGGGCCTGATAAGGAGGTGTTTGGGTCATGGGGGTCTTAGTGGCATCCTTCCAGTAATTACAGCCTGCAAAATGGTGAGCCAAATAAAACTCTTTTCTTTATGAATCACCTAGTCTCTGGTATTCCTTTAGAGTAACCCAAATGGCCAAAGAAAAAAGATTGCCCAAAGCTGTTATTTTCAGTATCACTAAAAAGTATTTTTTTAAATGTTAAAAACAAGACAAACTTCAAATTCTCCAACTCAATTGCAAGCCAAAGTACATTACATTTGAAGAAGAAATTCCCACTTAGAAGGGTTCAGAAAAAGAAATTAAAAGTATAAAGTAGTTGGAATATGTTACTTGTTTTACCTCTATTTCTGTAATATTATAATCTATAATTAATTAGGCTCAAGTCACATATCTCTTTAAAGTTTATAGCTATACTAGTGTCCCCTGATACTTCCACTACAACATTCTTGAATTCATTAAGAGTTTAGAAAGATACTTTCTTCCCTAATAATGGCAAGCTATGCAACTAAAATGAGATTCTGTAATCATCTGGGGAATCAACATACAAGAATCTCAGCAGTTCTTCCCTTTACTAGGCTCTAAGTTAAACAAACAAACAATAAGAACATAGCCTCACTGCTGCCTCCATTGCACAGCTGGGTTTTTTTGTTGCTGTGTTTTTGTTTTTGTTTTTTAAAAAAGACCTAGCAGAGTCAAAGTTATTACACCACTCCTTGCCTAACAGTTAATTACCAAAGGACAGAGGATGGTTGTAGTAAATAAGGAATCCAAAAGCTATCTATTCGTTTGGGCTTCTGCTTACAATAATTTCTAAACACTTTTTTTGAAACTGCTAACTCTTTTGAGGGGAGAAATACAACTAGAAATACAACTAGATTTTTTCTTTTAACTTGCATCGTTTTGACTTAAAGTTGTTACAAATACTTTCTTACACCATTCACTTTTAGACAGTACAGAAGAGAATTCTAAATTAGTAAACAGGGACAGTATACTTCTTGGCATCATGCATGTAAACAGTTTCAGCTCATCTCTCTGAAACTCTGTACAATCACTGTCAACTATGCCTAGCAATGCTGGAACCAAGTGAACCATCAGTTTCCAGTCTGATGAAACTATTAGAAAGGCTAAAGAGAAGTTAGTTATGTTTTCATTGTTGTTATGCTTGTTTCAATTTGTTATTTTAAGTAATGTAAGTCTGATACAAAGAAAGGTAATACTACCACTCCTCCCTGTTCAGAAAGCATCTGGAGAACAGTATTCAACTTGAACACTGCAGTGATTAATGGTGGCACTGACAAACTAGAGAGCAAAGCACAGAACAGAAACCAGGATAGTGAGACACTACAAATCTGCACATGATGACATCTGAAAGAGCTGGAAATAGGATGCCTAGAAAGAGAGTCCAGTGTGAACACCTACCTCAAATATTTGATCAGCAGATCTAAGAAACTTGAAGGTATTTATACCATGAGATTCCAGAGGGAGGAAAGAAAGCATTATTAAGCATTTCAAAGAAACAGTTTTCAGCTCCATATATGAAATATTTTCTCAACAAATAAAGTATTCTAAAACTAAAACTGGTGTCTCATGAGAAAGCAAGTTTCCCTATCATCTAAATTGTTTAAGAGGCTGAACAACTATTATTTAATACGGATGTTTACAAAGGGGTTTCTTACTCAAACAGAGGATTCTGTCTTTGATAACATTAGAGTCTTTTTCATCTGAAATATCTATAAAAAGTCTTTTAAGAGTAAATGCCAGAGTAAACCAAAAAAAAGTCTACAAAATAAGACCAATCAGGCCTAGAAAATACGCTCTCTTTACTTTTTCTCCACACACCCGTGATTGGTCCCTTACATAATGGCTCTTCCATTCTCATCACATTTCCATTACCTTGGTAGTGGCCTTAAAAACCTCAAATTCATCAACAACCTCTTATCTCTGAGAACTGAAACCATCTGTGTCAATATGACTTAGTAGTTTGTTCAAGGAAATCTTTGCCTGGCAAAGATAAGACTATAAACCAAAAAAATAACCTACTGTTTGCTTCAAGACATTCTCACAGATCAATTTATCAGAGACAATAGTCCAAACACCTGGATAAACAGCTTACTTTTTAAGACTCCTGCTTCAGTGTCAACAAACCTAAACTGTTCCATCACAGAATTTGCCTAATCCACATAAACTGCCTGTCTTAAAAAGCCCACCTTAAACCATTTAAGCTCATATCCCAAAGCCCTATTAATATCCTTCTTCTAACTTCTTCTTTCTGAAACACTGAAAAGTTTTTTGTACTGTAGTTAAATTCTAATACATTTTTGGCTTTGCTTTACTAACAGATTGACGACATTGTGGGGAATTCAACATCTCCATGCACGTACTTCTATACTGAACCACCAAAAAACCCAAAACAGCTACTATATCGACTACAACATTAACTTCCTTCCTGAAACACTACTCTTTTTTGTTGTTGTTGTACTTTAGGTTCTGGGGTACATGTGCAGACCATGCAGGATTGTTGCATAGGTACATACATGGCAAGGTGGTTTGCTGCCTCCGTCCCTCCATCCCCTATACCTGGCATTTCTCCCCACATTACCCCTCCCAACCTCCTCACCCCTCAATGTCCCTCCCCTGGCCCCTCATAACAGATCCCAGCATGTGATGCTTCCCTCGCTGTGTCCACATGTTCTCATTGTTCGACACCTGCCTATGAGTGAGAACATGCGGTGTTTGATTTTCTGTTCTTGTGTCCGTTTGCTGAGAATGATGGTTTCCAGATTAATCCATGTCCCTAAAAATGACACGAACTCATCGGTTTTTATGGCTGCATAGTATTCCATGGTGTGTATGTGCCACATTTTCATTGTCCAGTCTATCACTGATGGGCATTTGGGTTGGTTCCAGGTCTTTGCTATTGTAAACAGTGCCGTGATGAACATACGTGTGCATGAAAACACTACTCTTATTATTCTATGGCTTAAAATTTTTTAAACTAAAAAGTACATACACAAAGTATTTTATAAATCTTCAATTTCAAAAACATGTTCTTAAGTAAATATTCAGACACATGCTATGTGATTCTTTTTATGGGAACTTCAAGCATAGGTGAGGTAATCTATGGTGATAAAAATTTTAACAGTGGCTTCCTATGAGGAATAGCAGATGTACAAGCAAGTGGCCCTGAAGAAATTTTGTGGGGGAATAAAAAGGTTTTATATTGATTATTACAGGGAATATACACTTATTAAAATATGCATTTATAATATGTGTATTACATAATTTACACATTTTACTTCTAAAACAGTTTTTTAAAGTCCACTTAAAATTTCTAATTCCAGACAAGTTGGATGTACTTGTATGTGTCCCTCTGATTAAATACTGCCAAACGCCCTAGACATCACATATAAAACAAACGTAAGAAGATTCAGAAAGGTAGAGAGAAGAAAGCACATAGAATAGGGACCTCAGGACTAACACAACAATGATTTTCACTTCATATATCCCGGACTGGATGATATTGGAGAAGCCAGCAGCCAGAAACACCAATAGGCAAAGCTCCCCAACCCCAAAAAAAGCTTCAGCCATTCTCTCTAGCCAAAGGACCAGAAAAGGGGACATTACCTTTCAGACAAACACTGAAATAGACATTTGTCTCTGTTATACAAACAACTTCTTAGGTAACCACGCAAAACCACTCTTTCTTAAATCATTCCATGATTTCCTACTGCTCAGAGGATTAGGAGCAAAGTATTACAAAGCTTTCAAGGTCCTTCATAATCTAGCAACAAATTATCTTTCCAGCCTCACTTCTCAACTCTCACAGGCACTAACCACATCAAATTATACTCTGTTACCTGAACAAGGCATATGGCCTTGGTCCATTCTGTCCTATCTTTCCAATTGTCCATTAACTGAAGAAATTTAATTTTTTTCCTACAATATGCAGCCTAAGGAAAAGCCTCTTTCACTCCTACTGTGTTCACACAGCATTTTGCTTATATTATGATTATAGCTAGTCTCAAACTCTATAAAAAATTAACTGTATAATCACCTGCAGCCCTGAATACATTGTGAACTTCACAAATACAGGAACTGAGCCCAGAATACTGTTACATCCCCAGAGCTACACAGAGAACAGCACGCAGTAGTTATTCATTGAACTGAATTAAATAAATGACTTGAAATCTAAGTATATCTGGTGGGAAAGCATGATAAACTTCACTTTTGTCTGAGTCAGTGCCACTGGCTTTCTGGACTCAGAGCTTATTTGCAGTTGAAATGTATTTGGACTCAGAATTTCATACCCTAAGCTGCTGCTTTCACTGTAATCTTGTCCTGTTTTCAATCTAAGGAACATGCAAAGAACAAGGTATTTAATCTCTACAACTAATAACAGAGTCTACTCAAAAGTAGATAATAAAGATCGTAAAAGGGTTCTAATACTGCAATATTGGAATGCCCTTTCTGCTGACTCAAGTCCTGTTTATAAAAAAATGGGCTAGCGAGACATTATATAGAGGATTTAGTTGATGCTTATATTATTTTTGCTTCTATAGCACTTATTGAAAGGACAGTCACTTGGTAAAAAAAAAAAAAACTATTTTAAAAGTTCTATTTAACCTCTAAGTGCTTTATAAAACACTGAATTAGATTTTTCCCATATTCTGTCTTAAAAAAGTCTATACTCTTTGTAAATTGCAGTAAGGCTAACAAGCAACAAAGTATTCTAATGGCTTTTCACTCTTCCTCATCTTTCCAATTCATATTACAGGGAAAATGTCATGTGCTATCAGGATCTAAAGTTGATTAGAAAATACAACTATTAATTAATAAGGAAATAAATGTTTGCATGTAATCTTTTTCTTGGAGCAAACAGCATTTTTACAAGTCACATCAATTATATCAGGCCATATTACCATTGTTGATGCTAGGTTTTGAATACTGACAGCTGGACACTTAAAAAAAAAATCCAAGAAGTCTGTTTACTAAAATCAATGACTGGTACAGAGAGAGAAGAAAAGACTGATGAGAGAGTGAGAGAGAGGCAAGTCTAAAAGTCTGAAAGTTTCTAGAACTATGGTGAATGAAAGTGCTAGGAGAAAATGAAAACTACTTTTTCTAAAATGAGAATGCCTTTAGTAATGACTTTATAACCAGTAATGGAGTATACATTATAATTCACTGAAGAGTTGTTACAGTTAAATGATTGCTAGTTATATTTACTGTGTATTTTAATAAAAACTGTTAATTTAAAATAGGCTGAAGGTGGCTGTGCATGGTTGGCTCACCCCTGTAATCCCACCACTATGGTAGGCCAATGTGGGAGTATCCCTTGAGGCCAGGAGTTCAAGACCAGCCTAGCTGACATAGCAAGACCCTGTCTCTACAAAAAAATTTAAAAATTAGTTGGATGTGGTGGCAAGCACCTGTGGTCCCAGGTACTAAGGAGGCAGAGGTGGGAGGATGGCTTGAGCCTAAGATTCTGAAGTTAAAGTGAGCTGTGATCACACCACTGAACTCAAGCCTATGCCACAGAAGGAGACCCTGTCTCAAAAATATAGAAGATGGTCCATGCTTTCAGATCTTAATCTGTTAACTGCTAAGCAAACTGTAGTAAATAATGGTTTCTATTTATAAGCAATAGAAGAGCATAATGAAGATGTATTACAGTCAAACATATAAAAAAATTTTCACCTAGTAATGAGAAAATGGCATAGAAAAAATATCTTAAATATCTAATATTGTCAGATACTACAATTACCTAATAGCAAATATACTGAGATGTAATAGTATAAACAATTTAGGTGGTGTATATGTAATAGTATAAACAATTTAGGTGGTGTAGATGTAATACATAAACAATTTAGGTGGTGTAAATGTGAGATAACCTTGATAACATAATGAAGACATTTCTACTCCACAAATGAGGTTTGAGACTGTCTCATATAATGGGAAAAAGCATTCCTGAAGTATAAGTTTAGTTTATATTTTGAACCTAAAACTATAACTTAAGGATTTGGTAAGCATATAAACTGAAAATCAAGTCTCAGATATAATATATGATTACTATTTATTTCATAATTAACTGTTTTCATTCTTTTAGTGAAATAACTTGTAAAGTCACACAACTTACAGCGCTTTCAATAGATTTTTGGAGAATTTGATGTACAACACAATAATTTTATTTTTTGGCAAAATAAAATGTTGCTTTTCACAGTAATTGCTTCTCTGGGAGAGAATTACAGCATTTTTGCATTATTAACACAGCAGCTTTGCTAGACATCTGTTATACAATTCATTTTAGGAAAAAGCTTACTTTGAATATTATAAACTTCAATATTATGATTTAAGTTTCATCTTAAGGGATAAAATAAAAGAGTACAAGTTATAGTAAAGAAAAACAATATTTTAAATTGTTTTTAAATTTTTATGGTATATATTAACTCTGTATTTCAACACACAGTTTGGAGTAAACCAAATTAAATGTATTTCGGGTAAGTGCAAAACTTTTCAAAGATATTAAGCTCTAGTATAACCTGTACAAAGTAATTTATTAACTAGACTAAATACTGATACCGACAGCTAGAAATAATTTCATAAATAATAAACTTTGCATTGTATATAGTACAGTCACCTAGTTACTATGTAAATCAAAATAAATGTGAAACAACTTTTCAGGTTACTCCAAAACAGGCTTTACATTTTATAAATACCTAGGAAAACATAGGCAGCATTATTACTTAATCAGATAATAAAATGTACATAACCTATTAGGTCTGGTCATTTTACATGTACTTTCTTTGGCTCATTCATTCATTCAACAAGTTTGTGCAGCCTTATTGAGAGGATTATAAAGATGAGTAAAATTCGGATTCTGTAGTCAAGAAATTTGCATTTGAGAAAGCTGTAGTGAGACAGCCAACTTACTCCCCAGTATTGGCCCTTTCATAAAGACAGCCAAAACCTACCAAAACCTCTGGTATAATATTTTTATATTAACAAAGCTCCTGTGTTAATAGCGAAGGTAGTGCTAGGAGGAAAGTCCATAGCCCTAAACGCCTACATCAAAAAGTCAGAAAGAACACAACAGACCACCTAAGGTAACACCTCAAGGAACTAGAGAAACAAGAACAAATTAAACACAAATTCAGCAGGAGAAAGGAAATGACCAAGATCACAGCAGAACTAAATGAAATTGAAACAAACAAACAAAAAAAAACAAAAGATAAATGAACCAAAAAGATGATTCTTTGAAAATATAAATAAAACTGACACACCAGTAGCAAGATTAACCAAGAAAAAGATAGACAAAATCCAAACAAGCTCAGTAAGAAATGAAATGGGAGATATAACAACTGACACCACTGAAATACAAAAGATCATTCAAGACTACCGTGAACACCTTTACATGTCTAAACTAGAATACCTAGAAGAGATGGATAAACTCCTGGAAAGATGCAACCCTCCTAGCTTATTTGATATCCTGAACAGACCAATAACAAGCAACAAGACTTAAATGGTAATTTAAAAATTGCCAACAACAAAAAAAGCCCAGGACTGGAAGCATTCACAGCAGAATTCTACCAGACATTCAAAGAATTAGTACCAATCCTACTGACAGTATTCCACAAGATAAAGAAAGAGGGAACCCTCCCTAAATCATTCTATGAAGCCAGTATCACCCTAATACCAAAACTAAGAAAGGACATAACCTAAAAAGATATTGCTGATGAACATATATGCAAAAATCCTTAACAAGATACTGAATCCAACAATGTATCAAACAGATAATCCACCTGAACAGATGATCAAGTGGGTTTCACACCAAGGATGCCGGGATCCACGCACACAGTGCAAGCTATCGGTGGATCCACCACTCTGGGGTCTCAAGGATGGTGGCCCTCTTCTCACAGCTCCACTAGGTGGTTCCCCAGTAGGGACTCTGTGTGAGGGGTTCGATCCCACATTTCCCTTCCACACTGCCCTAGCAGAAGTTGTTAATGAGCACCCCGCCCCTGCAGCAAACTTCTGCCTTGATATCCAGGTGTTTCCATATATCCTCTGAAATCTAGGCAGAGGTTCTCAAACCTCAATTCTTGACTGCTGTGCACCTGCAAGCTCAACACCACATGGAAACTGCCAAGACTTGGAGCTTGCACCCTTGGAAGCCACACCCCAAGCTGTACCTTGGCCCCTATTAGTCACAGCTGAAGCAACTAGCACACAAGGCATCAAGTCCCTAGGCTGCACACAGCATGAGGACCCTGAGCCTGGCCCACAAAACCATTTTTTCCTCCTAGGCCTCTGGGCTTGTGATGGGAGGGGCTGCCATGAAGACCTTTGACATGCCCTGGAGACATTTTCCCCATTGTCTTGGAGATTAACATTAAGCTCCTTGTTACTTATGCAATTTCTGCAGCTGGCTTGAATTTCTCCTTAGAAAATGGGTTTTTCTTTTCTAACTAGTTGTCAGGCTGCAAATTTTTGAACTATTATGCTCTGCTTCCCTTATAAAATGGAATACTTTTAACACATCACTTCTTGAAGGCTTTGCTGCTTAGAAATTTCTTCTACCACATACCCTAAATCATCTCTCTCAAGTTCAAAGTTCCACAAATCTCTATGGCAGAGGGCAAAATGTCACCAGTCTCTTTGCTAAATATAACAAGAGTCACCTTTGCTCCAGTTCCCAACATGTTCCTCATCTCCACTTGAGACTACCTCACCCTGGATTTCATTTTCCATATCATTATCAGCATTTTGGTCAAAGTCATTCAACAAGTCTCCAGGGAGTTCCAAACTTTCCACATTTTCCTGTGTTCTTCTGAGCCCCCCAAACTTTTCCAACCTCTGCCTGTTACCTAGATCCAAAGTCACCACATGTTAGGATAGATTTTCAGCAACACCCCACTCTACCAGTACCAATTTACTGTATTAGTCCATTTTAACACCACTGATAAAGAAATACCCACAACTGGGAAGAAAAACAGGTTTACTGGACTTACAGTTCTATGTGGCTGGGGAGGCCTCACAATCATGGCAGAAGGCAAGGAGGAGAAAGTCGTATCTTACATAGATGGTGGCAAGAAAGAGTTAATTCAGGGGAACTCCTCTTTATAAAACCATCAGATCTCATGAGACTTATTAACTACTACAAGAATAGCAGAAGAAAGACTTGCCCCCATGATTCAATTACCTCTCACTGGGTCCCTCCCATGGCATCTGGAAACTGTGGGAGTTAAAATTCAAGATGAGATTTGAGTGGGGACACGGCCAAACTATATCAGAGAGCGCTAACCGTGTGCTCTCCAGTGCAGTCTTCCCAATGACACCACCGCTGCACTGACACTAGTGGCCTCAGCCCCAACACTGTGCTGCCACTGTGGCCAGTGTGAATGGAAGGCACCAGTTCCATGCCCAAAAGATGTCTTCCCTGCTATGACACTGTCAATGGTACAAACACATGCTTGGATGCCAGCACACCTACACACCAGTACCTGAGCCTGGTCAGTGAGCATGCATTCCACCAGGATGCTGATGCTGCTGGCATGAGTGAACTAGGACAGACACCACTGCCACCTTCCCATGAAGCACTTTCGCTAACACCACCCATGGGAGTGTTGTGATCAGCAATCTGGGAACAATTCAGCCCCTCCAGTAACCAGGAGGGACAAGAGAACAAATCTAGGCCCTGAAACCAGCACCCCAGAGTTAGGACATGCAGCTCAGGAGTCCTGAGCTAAGCCATGGCCCTCCAAAACGTTCCAGAAACAAAGCCAGTCAACCAAACCCACGTTCTACCATAGTCAAGGCCCTAAGGACATCAAAGAAGATAAAAGAACAAAAAACTCATACAAAGGATGGCGACTTAAAAGACTGAAGGAACATCAGCCCACAAAGATAAGAACAAACCAGCACAACAACTCTGGCAATTCAAAAAGCTAGAGTGTCTTCTTACCTCCAAATGACCACACTAGTTCCCCAACAATAGTTTTTTTGTTTTTTGAGATGGAGTTTCCCTCTTGTTGCCCAGGCTGGAGTGCAACAGCATGATCTTGACTCACTGCAACCTCCATCTCCCGGGTTCTAGTGATTCTCCTGCCTCTGCCTCCCAAGTGGCTGGGGTTACAGATGCATGCCACCATGCCTGGCTAATTTGATGTTTTTATTAGAGACAGGGTTTCACCATGTTGGCCAGGCTGATCTCAAATGCCTCACCTCAGGTGATGTGCCCACGTCAGCTTCCCAAAGTGTTAGGATTACTGGCATAAGCCACCGTGCCTGGCCAACATGGTTCTTAACCAGGCTGAAATGACAGAAATACAATTAAGAATATGGAAAGAAATGAAGATCATCAAGGTTCACATGGTGATCAATGAAGATCATCAAGACAAAGTTGAAACCCAGTCCAAGGATACTAAGGAATACAATAAAATGATACAGGAGATGAAAGACAAAATGACTATTTTAACAAAGAATCAAACTGAGCTGATAGAGATGAAAAACTCCAAAAATTTTAGACTACGACTGCCAGTATTAATAGCAGAATTGAGCAAGGTAAGGAAAGAGCCTCAAAGGTCAAAGACTGGCTATCTGAAATTAGTCAGACAGAAATAAAGAAAAAACAATAAAGAAGAATGAACTGAATCTCTGTAAAATGTGGGATTATGTAAAGGTACCAAATCTACAACTCATTGGTGTCCCTGAAAGGGAGAGAAAACAAACAACATGGGAAGTGTACTTCAGGATATCATCCATGAAAATTTCATCAAACTTGCTAGAGAGGCCAACATTCAGAGTCAGGAAATGCAGAGAACCCCTGTGAAATGCTACACAAGATGACCATCCCAAGAAACACAATCATGAGATTCTCTAAGGTCAAAATGAAAGGAAAAAATGTTAAGGCAGGTAAAGAGAAGAAGATCACCTATAAAGGGAAACCCCATAACACTTAAAACAGTAGAAACCCTACAAGCCAGTAGAGACTGGGGACCTATATTCAGCAGTCTTAAAAAAAAAAAAAAAAAAAAAAAAAGAATTTCCAACCCGGAGTTTTATATCCAGCCAAATTAATCTTCACAAGCAAACTAGTAAGATCCTTTTCGGAGAGTAAATGCTAAGGAAATTCTTGACCATCAAAACCACCTTAAAAGAGGTTCTGAAGGGAGTGTGGTAAATGTGGAAAGAACAGACCATTACTGGCCACTACAAAAATATACTTAAATACATATACCAGTGACACTATAAAGCAACCACACAAACAAGTCTGCCTAATAACCAGCTAACAGTAGGATGACAGGATCAAATCCACACATCTCAATATCAACCGTGAATGTAAACAGGCTAAATGCCACAATTAAAAGGCACAAAGTGGCAAGTTGAATGAAGAAGCAAGAGCCAATGGTATCCTGTCTTCAACAGATTCATCTCACATGCAATGATATCTACACGCTTAGTGTGAAGAGATGGAGGGAAATCTACCAAGCAAATGGAAAACAGAAGAAAACAAGGGTTGGTATTCTAATTTCAGACAAAACAGTCTTTAAAGCAACAAAGACCAAAAGAGACAAGCCCTTTACATAGCGGTAAAGGGCTCAATTCAATGAGAGGACCTAAGTATCTTAAATATATACACACCAACACAGGAACACACAGATGCATAAAACATGTTCACAGAGACCTATGAAGAGACTTACATAACCACACAATCTAATAGTGGAAAACAAGTAAGTTAGATTGACAGCTAGCTAGACTACTAAAGAAAGAGAAACTATCCAGATAAACTCAATCAGAAATGACAAAAGTGATGTTACCACTGACTCTATGGAGAAAAAAAAAAATAACCCTCAGAACCTACTACAAACAACTCTGTGCATACAAGCTAGAAAATCTAGAAGAAATAAATTCCTGGAAATATACAACCTCCCATGAATGAATCAGGAAGAAACTGAATCCCTGAACTGACCAATAGTGAGTTCTGAAATTGAATAAGTAATAAAAAGCCTAACAATAAGAAAAAGCCTAGGACCAGAAAGATTCAAAGCCAATTCTACTAGATGTATAAAGAAAAGCTGGTAACATACCCACTGAAGCTACTGCAGGAAAAAAAAAAAAGAGGAGGAATTCTCCTCCTGAACGCATTCTATGAGGCCAGCATCATCCTGATACCAAAATCTGACAGAGAAACAACGAAACAAGAAAACTTCAGGCCAATATTTTTTATGAATATGGATGGAAAAATCCTCAATAAAATACTAGGAAACTAAATCTAGCAGGACATCAAAAAGTTAATCCACCATCATCAAGTAGCCTTCATCCCTGAGATGCAACACTGGTTCAACATACACAAATCAATAAATGTGATGTATAATATATGAAGAACTAAGAAAACAAACCATGAGCATGGTGACTCATGCCTGTCATCCCAGCACTTTGGGAAGCTGTGGCGGGTGGATCACTTGAGGCCAAGAGTTCAAGACCAGCCTGCCCAATGTGGTGAAACCTGGTCTCTACTAAAAATACAAAAATTAGCTGGGCACAGTGGCTAGCACCTATAATCCCAGCTACTTGGGAGGCTGTGGCATGAGAATCATTTGAAACCAGGAGGCAGAGGTTGCAGTGAGCCAAGATCATACTACTGCACTCCAGCCTGGGCAACAGAGCGAGACTCTGTCTCCAAAAAAAAAACAAAACAAAACAAAAACCCCACAAACACGTGATCATCTTAATACATACAGGAAAGTCTTTCAATAAAATTCAATGTTCTTTCATATTAAAAACCCTCAACAAACCAGACACTGAAGGAACATATTTCAAAAAAAAAATACAGCCCTCTATGAAAAACCCATAGCCAACATCATAGTGAATAGGCAAAAGCTGGAAGCATTCCCCTTGAAAGCTGGAACAAGATGATCCCTTCTCTCACTACTCCAATGCAACATAGTACTGTTAAGTCCTAGCCAGAGAAACCAGACAAAAGTATGAAATAAAAAGCACCCAAATAAAAAGAGAGGAAGTCAAACTATCTACGCTTGCTGACAATATGACTCTATACCTAGAAAACCCCACAGTCTCTGTCCAAAAGGTCCTTGATCTGATAAACACCTTCACCAAAGTTTCAGGACAGTAAATCAATGTACAAAAATTGACAGCATTCCTATACACCAACAACATCCAAGCTGAAAGCCAAATTAAGAATGCAATTCCATTGACAATTGCCACAAAAAGAATAAAATATTTAAGAATACAGATAATCAGGGAGGTGAAAGATCTCTAAAATCTTTCACAATTATAAAACTCTGTTCAAAGAAAGCAGAGATGATACAAACACATGGAAGAACATTCTGTATTCATAATTATGAAGAATCACTATAGTTAAAATGGCCATACTGCCCAAAAGCAATCTAAAAATTCAATGCTATTCCTAGGAAACTACCAAGGACATTCTTTAAAGAATTAGGAAAAAACAATTTTGAAATTCATATGATAAAACGAAAAAATAGCCAAGACAATCCTAAGCAAAATGGGCAAAGCTGGAAGCATTTGGCATTACCAGACTTCAAACTATACTGCAATGCTACAGTAACCATAACAGCATTGTACTGGTACAAATACAGACACACACACACCCCATGGAACAGAATAAAGAGTCTGGAAGTAATGCTGCACACCTACAACTATCTGATCTTTGATAAACCTGACAAAAACAAATACTGTGGAAAGGACTCCCTATTCAGTACATGGTGCCGGGATACCTGCCTGGCCATATGCAGAAGATTGAACTGGACCCCTTCCTCACACCATGCACAAAAATCAACTTCAGACGAATAAAAGACTTACATGTAAAACCACAACTATAAAAACCCCAGAAGATAACCCAAGAAATACTGTTCTCGAGATAGGACCTGGCAATTACTTCATGATGAAGACGCTCAAAGCAACTGCAAGAAAAAGAAAAGTTGACAAATGGGACATAATTAAAGAGTTTCTGCACACCAAAAGCAGCTATGAACAGCATAAACGAACAACCTACAGAATAGGATAAAGCATTTGCAAATCATGCATCTGACAAAAGCCTAATATCCAGAATTTGTAAGAAACTTAAATAAGGAAAAAACAACTCCCTTTAAAAGTGGACAAAGGACATGAACAGGTACTTTTCAAAAGAAGACATACACATGGCCCACAAGCATAAGAAGAAATGCTCAACATTGTTAATCATTACAGAAATGCAAATCAAAACCACAAAGAGATGCTACCTCACACCAATCAGAATGGCTACTAAAAAGACAAAATAGTAGATTTTGGCGAAGTTGTGGAGAAAAGGAAAGCTTACACACTGCTGGTGGGAGTATACATTAGTTCTGCCAATGTGGAAAGCAGTTTGGTGATTTCTCAAAGAAAACAGAATTAATTACCACTTGACCCAGCAATCCCATTATCATGTATACACCCCCCAAAATATAAATTGCTCTACCATAAAGACACATAGACATTTATGTGCATCACAGCACTATTCACAGGAGCAAAGAAATGGAATTAACCTAAATGTTCATCAATGGTAGACCAGATAAAGAAAATGTGGCATATGTATAACATGGACTATTGAGCAGCCATTAAAAAGAATGAGATCATGTGCTTTGCAAAAACATGAATGAAGCTGGATGTCATTATCCTAAGCAAACTAATACAGGAACAGAAAACCAAATACAGCATGCTCTCATAAGTAGATGGTAAACACTGAGTAAACGTAGACACAAAGAAAGGAACATCATCTCCCAGTTGCCACCATAGCCATGATTGCCAGGCATGGTGTTGGTGGGTTGGTTAATTTGTCTCTTACCATTGGTGTCTATGCCATTAAATTGCCCACCATGGCTGGATGGAACCATGGAGTAAGATCCATTTGGTGTCCCTGCTGGTACCCCTGGGGATCCTGTGCTCGGAATAGAGTGGCTGGCACCAGCGAAGAAGACCCAGCTACGGCCTTCTTGGCACAGCATGAGAGCCACACTATGGGTATCAAGAACAACAAGGCCTTCAACATCCTGAACGGTGGTGCCCCTGGGCCCTAGCCACAAGGCAAACAGCTAGGAGTCCAGATGATGTTGATGGAGTGACGATGATGACTACCACCAGGAAAGTAATGGTCCAAGAGACAATTATGCAACTATTTCACAAGTGGATCGATTGCAATCACAGCCTGAAAATATTCACAAATGGAAAGAAGAGAATATGGAATGTTTAGAAGCCCTTGCTGCCTATTCTCAGAAGCTATAAGCAGAGTAGAAAGAAAAAGGGATAAAGGAGCTAGAAGAGTGGTGGGCAAGAGATAAAGGATGGGCAACTACAGAAAACAAAAGCAAAAAACACGGCAGAAGATTTTGTAAAGGACATTGACGGGTAGTCCCCCGGCACTGAGTGGCAACAGGTGGCCCAGCTGTGTGACTGTAAACCCAAGTCCAGCCAGCAGGACAAAGAGGTCTCCTGTATGCACTCCATCCTCAACTCCCTCAAGCAGGCACCCCTGGTGCACTGACAAACTGCCCTTGGAAACACTACATCTGTATTATCTTAATACTACTCAGTGAAGTTCTACAAAGTAACTGGATTAATTATGTTGAATTCTTTTGGACCAAACTGTTCTATGTTTACAGCTGATTGTTTTTTGTGGTTGCATGTTTCCTTCAACTGTGTCCTCCCTGTCATATAGAGAGGAAGGGAAGGAGGAAAAGGAAGAGAGGGAAGCCTCCTAACAGTTGTCTCAACCTGTGCTTTTGTGGATTATTCTGAGAATAAATTTCTCTTTCAAAGAAAAACAAAAAAACAAAAAAACAAAAAACGAAAGAAAGAAACAACAGATACTAGGGCCTACTTGAGGGTGAGGATCATAAAACTACCCATTGGGTACTATGCTGATTACCTGGACAATGAAATAATCTGTATGCCAAACCCCTGTGACACACAATTTAGCTAACTAACAGATCTGCAAACGTACCCTTGAACCTAAAAGTTAAAAAAATATATTGAAGTGTTAGTTTTTGGATGTTTATTTCATCTAAGGCTATGAAAAATTTATTAAAATCATTGACTAGCATTACATGGAATCAAAACATAATGATGCTAATATAAACATGCACTGAAAAGAATTTTTCTGAGTTGTTGAAATGTACATGATCTTATTTTGAAACTGTAGAGATATAAATGAAAAATGCTTTTTCTCAGTTCTAAATGTATACAATCACGAATTATCTTTAATATAATTGTACTCAACTTTATTGATACAATGAAAATAATTTGTTTTTTTAAGACCGTAAGACCCTTTCCAATGTACTACACAGTTTTCCATAATTGGAAAAAATTTAAAGAATATGAAAAAATTAACAAGTAGTTTATCCCTTTCTCTGTGAGAGGACTGATTTTTCTCTTTTTGTTCTTACGCTTTCTCCTCTGATGTATTATTTCTTCTTGATACTCAGAGAATAATCAACTGTATTAGATGAAGTTTGACATATTAAAACACATTCTCATTTTGTAGTTCTATAATCCCTCTATGCATGTGGTTTTAATTACTAAGTACAAACAAGTGTTAGCCGGGAAAACAATTTTTTCCTGATATACTTAACATTTTGAAAGGCTGAAGATATAATTTGAGTTCCCATTTGCAAAGGAAGATTTATTTATCTATGCAGCATCATTTACTTAGTATCTATCATATATGAAGTAAGGGTACAAATCACATGGTCCTTCATTGTAATTAATTGCCAGGATCATAGGTAGGTAGCAACAGTTGAAAGGAAGTATAAGAGCAGTCTAGGTTGTCAATCAAGATTCAGTCAGATGTTAAGATCAAGAATGCATATAGTTAAAATGGTGACACTGAAAATTAAAACCAAGTGGAAAGAAAGAATGAAGCAGCAACAACAGATGCTAGCGATGAAGGCATGGAATTCTACCAAAGCCAACTAGACAGACACAAATATGAAAAAATAAAAAGTAATATAAAAATAAGGCAGAGTTTGAAAGAGGTCAGATGCAGAGTCATAGCCATAAAATGACCATGGTGCTGAGGCAAAGTTCTACAACAATTCCAGCCTCTAATATCATGCAACTCAATGAGAAGCAAGACTCTGAAGACTGAGACTTTAGGCTAACCTACATCATATTATACAACCCCTCTAGACTATGAGCTCCATGATATATTTGTACTACTAGTGAAAACAGATATCTAACATATGTTAATTGGACAGAAAAATAAAGGCATGAATAAAAAAGAGGGAAGAATCTCAGTTCCAAATATTACCACCAAGATTTCTGCATATCCTTAATGTGTGCCAATTGCTCTTGTCTTGCTGAGTTTTTTTTGTTTAAAATTTTCAGTACAATGTTAACATTCTTTTGGCTGATGGTATGAAGACTATAATAAAACTACTGAATGCCCTTTGTAAATATTTCTGCTGGGGGTGGTAGGTCACGCCTGTAATCCCAGCACTTTGGGAGGCCGAAGTGGGAGGATCATATGGTCAAGAGATCAAGACCATCCTGGCCAAGGTGGTGAAACCCCGTCTCTACTAAAAATACAAAAATTAGCTGGGCATGGTGGCATGTGCCTGAAGGCCCAGCTACTCAGGAGGCTGAGGCAGGAGAATTGCTTGAACCCAGCAGGCAGAGGTTGCAGGGAGCCGAGATCGCACCACTGCACCCCAGCCTGGTGACAGAGTGAGACTCTGTCTCACCAAAAAAAAAAAAAACCAGAAAACATAATAATTACATTTAATCCAAATCAGTCTATATGATTTTTAACTTCTGACTAAATGAGATAGTACCCTTCATATCTCTCAAAGACCTAGCATGTGCAAAATCTCTGAGGCATGAAAGTATGTAAAGTTGGATAATGTATAATATGGCTGCCTAAGACATAGAAAAAAGTGCCTCAATGATAAATTTTAGACAAAATCAGTAGGTCATTTTGCAAGAAAATGTTCTGCTTGTACATGTAGAATATAACACTTAGTTTTACTCATGACTGAATTATAAAGCAGTGATAATTTTTGGACTGTATCTGGCAAACCCACAGCAATCCTTGGGTAGTAGCTGAAATCCAAATCTTGAAAGTAAAATAACACAACCTACACATAAGCTTTATTTCATTAAATGCATTTTGTTAAAGATGATTGCTTTTTTAACAACAGAAATTGTTTTTATGTCCCGTATAACCATACATTTGTATAGTTTCCCTTTAGCTACACAATAATGACTGCTTTTGTGTTGACTTTCATGCTGTTAAGTGGACCATTAGTACTTGACTTGTGCCATTACATAACATCTTAATAGTGGCAAACAAACTTGCAAATCAGCAAAGCATCACACTGCCTGCACTATTAATTTTCTTTATATTCTCTGTATTCATATACATTTAAGTTCAATGAAGAAACACTTCATCAATATCATCAGGTTTTCCTAGATGTTTGATTTCACAATATATGAAAATGTAAGCAAAGTCACTAACCTTACAAATACCACTAATTTTTTTAAAAAACTAAGAACTAAACGAAGACCCAACAAAATACTCCTGTCTTTCATTAAGCTTGTCAGGCCCAATTTGCTTCAGTGCAGTTGGAAAATTAAGCTATTAAAGACAGAATAATTTCAGAGCTGATATAGGTCTGTTATTTATTCATTCTGTTGATTGCCACACACTATGTGCCATTCTAAGCAGTGTTTCCCCAAAGTATATGCTTTGGATGTTAAGGTTAATGTGAAGTAGAAATAAATGGCTCAGAGGACTGCAGTGAACATCACTTCTGAAAAATACAATTCAAAACACAGCCCTGTTGATAGAGCATTAATAATAAACTTTCTGTTAAGAGAACAAATGATCTATCCATCTGTTTAAGAATTTTTAAAATCTTCAAGATGTCTAACTAGAAACAGCTGGTAACTATCTACTCCGTAAGAGGAACCAAAATACCAAATAAACCACCACACTCTAAATAAATATTTTGTGAGAAAGCACTGAAAGTCAGTAGAGAGGAGATGCAGAGTGAAAGAGGGAGGAAGCTAGGAATCCCGTCAGAGTCGCTGGGCACCAGGACTGGCCCCGTCCCAAACCAGACCTAAAGAAGCACTGAGTGAAGGAACTTCGGCATCATACTCCCACCACATACCTCTGGGATCCTAGCTACAGGTTTCCTAAGACCCCCAAAGACATTTGAACTGGCAGGGGAGCTCCCAGAGAATAGGCAGAAGCACATTTCAAACTTATATGCATCCCAAAATGTTCCACTATGCAGTGCAGCTGCAGTAAAATGTGACTATAGGTGCCCATGCCCCAAGGCTTGCCATACTGTACTGAGTAGCTGTAGCTCCTGCTATCTGCTAGGCTGGAAGAGGGCAGGGCCACCGCTGCTGTGGGACTGGGGTACATCTGATCCATGTAACCCTGTGCCCCTCCTAAGACTGTCTGCCTGAGCGATCTTGCAGAAGTGTGCCCACAGCACAGCCTCCGTTGCCGCATCTGAGTGTTTTGCTGGAGGCCTAGAAGGAGTCTGCCCTCGTGCAGCACAGCTGGTGCTTGACACCAACAGGCTAGTATCCCTGGATTTGGTCCCAACTCCCTAGGACTTGAGCACACCACCCAGGGATACTAAGCTGAGATCCGTGGCTTTAGCTTTACTGGGAAAGCAGCTCTCACTCCCAGAACACAGAGAAGACTGTAGCATAGGTTCATGTGCTGACATCAGAGCTGGACATCCCTCCTTTCATCAGACCTGTCTGAGACAAGTGCAGCCCTGAGAGCCAGCTGCACCTTCTTCCCCAGGAAGTCCCAAGGCATCAAATGCCTAGAACGGTGATCTGGGTGCAGAAGGCATAGGACAAGCTTAGCTAGTTGGGCCGCTCCTGGTGCAGACACTGGAGGGAGACCTGCCAGGTCAGGAGAACACAATTTGTTCGGCTGCATACCAGTTGTACACATAGTGCCACTGTCCTGGTCGGTCATCTCTGTCCTTCACTTACTGCATCACCAGACTACCAGTGAACATACTCCACAACTTGCTCTGACTCTGGGAAATACAGAGGAACAGTGGGTTCCCAAGGAGTCGTGAATCTCCTGGACTGCTTCTAAGGAAGGGAGAAGCACAGCCCATTAAAGCCTGCCCCCACCGAACCCCAGGACAAGGAAAACACTCTAAAGGCATCAGTAGTTAAAAGGGTTACCACCCAGCCTCAGAAACCAGAGAGGCAGTCATATCTCACCCCATGCCTTCCCTCCCCAGAGCATTACTGTGCATGCAGTGAAATAAAAAAGCAGAGAGTGCAACTAAGATCTTATTTGCAGGCCCGTATCTTGTAAGTATCATCTACTGGACTGCATTCTGAATTACACCACCAAACAAAACCACACTGCTTCAACACTCAAAGCCTGTGAAACCCACCTCAGGAACCTATTTACAAACAAGGAAACCGTACAGAGTCTTGGCCGTATGAAAGCACTCAGAAAAAAAGC